>DWPA01002145.1:0-16422 GCA_018251375.1 Calpodes ethlius
AAATCAGGTTATGTGTTCATAAAATTGTTCTTTTAATTAAAATATTACTTCGGACCCAAAAGTAGTATTTTTTTTAATAAAATTCCACTTCTGACCCTAAAATTATTCTTATTTGTGTGTTAATATTTAAACTAATATTCAAGGTACCTTAAAGTAAAAGGAAAATATATTTTAATAAATCAAATTTTTTCAAACCCATTTTGAATGCTACATTTAACTTCAATTAACATACTGTATATAACATCTTTATTTACATTTATAATGTAAAAAATACAATTATCTGCCTCTCAATTAAGTTATATGTTACGAAGATGGCAAGATATATAAGTGTTTACTAAGGTATGTTTAATCTACAATGTCCAGTTAGGAACTTGAATTTGAAAGTCATATCATATCAGATGTCTCAATGTTTTATCCATTAGAGTATAAGATCAAACTATCTATTCATATGATCAACTATAAAAAATGTTTTTAACAGATTCTAATCAGCTCCATCTCTCTTTGAATAGCTTATATAGTAAAATAACATGATCTATTTTTGATTTGCTTTCATTATTTATATTGATTAACTGAATTAAACACATTTTACCCAATAACAGATATATAAATTGATTTTTTTACATGAAATCAGATCATCACAGAGATGACACTTACATAAATAAATTTTAATAGTAACAGCCTACTAAAAGAATTATTCAAAATGCATTAAAGCAGTAAAGGAGAAACATTACTTACAAATATACAAGACTTACTTATTTATAGTATAGGAATAGAGTATGACACTAAGAAAAATATATTTATGATTTAATTTAAAGCTGTTTTGTTTACTAATCACTGTATTACCTTTTTTCGAGATGTAATATAAATCTATTTATCTTCAATACACACT
Organism: Calpodes ethlius; assembly: GCA_018251375.1. NCBI lineage: Eukaryota > Metazoa > Arthropoda > Insecta > Lepidoptera > Hesperiidae > Calpodes > Calpodes ethlius. The sequence continues at coordinate 890 of DWPA01002145.1, forward strand.
ATAAATATGAATAAACTATTCATGAAGTTGCCTTCACTATGACAGGATCACTTTTACGATGTTTTTGCCGTTTCCTAGACTTCATTTATAAAATTCTGATTTTCTATTGGAGTATAGGGAAATGATTGATTAAAAAGTGCCAGTATGATAGGTAGTTAGTTATAGAGGTTTGAATTATTGAAAAATATATACTTTATGGCTTTCCCTTGTAAATTATGAAAAAACATGGATATACATGAAAGACGATTGTACCTTTTTTTCTGTCAAGAATAGATTTCTGTATGTGTTAAATAGTTAACTTGATTTTTTTTTATTTTCCATACAAACTTAAATTCTATGGTGCAGGTGACTCTTTAGCCACAGATCTCTAGTATATAGCTTAAGTTTTAAATTAAAGGGTTTAAAAGTTATTCTTGAAAGTTTCGTAAAAATCGGTCCAGCCGTTAGATATATATATTATGTTAGAGGTATATATTATGCTCTAGTGTTGCCCAGCAACTGTCAAATAGAGTGTTTGTTATCGTTTTACGTACTACCTGATCCAGAGGTTACGGTTCAATAAATTATTGAGAATAGTTATCGTTTTACGTACTACCTGATCCAGAGGTTACGGTTCAATAAATTATTGAGAACAGCCGTAATACTTCATACTTTTGTACCTTGCAACGTACACCAAATTGAAAAACAGAACTCACTGCAGCTTATATGCTATAAATTTTGCAAGAGAGTTTAAGGTTATCAAATAAAAACTAACCTTTTCTTTGAATAAATCCTTCAGCTCTGTCCAACGATATTCATATGGAATGTTTGAAACAAATATTCGTTTACCATCCGAACGATCGCGTTCCCCCGAACGATCACGTGTAGCGTCGGAAAATCGCGAAGGCCTATCTCCGCGTCTTGAGCGGTCACGTTCTTTCTCACGCTGATTATCCATAATTTGGGCCTACAAAAACATTAAAAGATGTTCACGAAGCGATAGAAATACGCTAAAGTATGAAATACATACAAAAATAATTTCATTATGCTACGCCGGTAAAACAAATTTATTTTGTTAGTAGTGATTTGCAACAAACACTAATAAAAATATATAATGTACCTTTTTCTTAAATATATATTATTGACAACAATAACTACAATGATAAAACAAACCAACTTTTAATTATTCAATACAATTTGTTAAAATCTTAACTTGACAGACAAGACAAGACAGATATTTCTATCACAAAATGGCGGTGGCCGGCTATAGGCAACGGGAGTCGTGGGGAGGGAGAGGTAGCGCCGAGCAACGAAGCCATAGAGTATACAAATAATTAACTTTGATCAATAAGGGTACACAAAAACATGCTTGTTAGAATTACTTGTACATGCGCAAGGCATCTATTTGCTAATAAATAGCATGTCTAACCGTGCAGTGGTAATAATAGTCATGCTTATAATGGTATGGATGGTGAATGGATGAGGCGTGAGTGGAAGCCGCTGAAGGTGGTGTGCTTTTTCTTACATTTATATATGTATTCTTTGCGTGCTATCAACAGAAAGTCCTGACAAAACGCCTCTTTATTAATGCTCACGCGCAGAAAATGTATGTTCATAACAAACATATTACTAAGTATGCTGTTTAGTATTATAAAGATAGAGATGCATGTACACCAAAAATTGCCTACTACTTTACATCAGTAAGCAATCTCATAATAAACTCCCTTCTCCCACACATCTAGTTACGCTCTGCATCTTGCTTGCTTGGATGCGACAACATAGCATATGCATCAGCATCATGAGTGTCAGCACTCAGTAAGATTAACAGCAAACATTAAAATCTGTCAGATACCCAAACCAATCAGTATCATACACTTCTGTAATTTTTTACGTATTTGACTATCTTCGCAATTTAGTATTTTTTATATATGCTTGTTAGTTCTGCAGCTTCTTTACTCTATCAAAATAATATTTCGCACAAATACGAAATAAGGTTAAAAAAGAATCTTATTATAATGTTATTTTTAATAGAATTAGTAAATATGGTTGACTGAATAAAAACAATTTTTTTGTACAAAGAGTAATTCTCACAAATAATAATAACAAATTATATTAAATGATGATAATTATTATTCGCCTATAATTTATTGTATTTATCATAATTATTTTAAACTGTGGTTACGTACTATATTCTGTTTACGTAACAGTACCCATAGATCTCGGAAATGTAAGTCTCTTTCATTACACTATGATTTGACAGGTTGTGTCGTACATAGCCACACCTATATTTTATCTGTGATTGTAGTTGTGTATATTGCATATGTATGTATTATTTTGCCAACGATAGTCATGAATATAAACCTCGCAAGGTTTTTATTAAAATTAATGGTTTAAAAAATAATAAATAATGGAGCAGACTAAGGCTAGTTCGCCTAAGCTTTTCATAGTTACCGCCATAGAAAACAAGGATGAAATTGAAGAGGTATCGTGCTTAAAATCGTCCTTTTTATGAAATAATAGCTCAGTCGGCCATGACAATTCAAAGTTTTTTTATTGACCGATAGAGGCGCTGCTGCATTGATGGCGCGAGTTTTTAAATCTATTGATGTAAAATTGTTTTTTTTTTAATTTACAGAGATATGAAAGAGCTTATAATTTTTTTCAATCGTTGGTGGCAGACTGCAGTGAAAAAGAGGCTCACGACGCACTCAACAATGCAGTTTGTAAAAATCATGAGGATGTATCTCTAGGGATGTTGATGTCTATTCTAACAGAACCACACAATGCTACTAAATGTTACAGAGATCTTACACTTATCTCAAGAGATGGGTTAGCGAGTGTGCTTAATAACTTATCTAATTTAATTTTGGAAAGGTATTTGAAATTCCATGACACCACCCGGAACCAATTATTATGGTTACTTAAAGAAATGATAAGAAATGCAGTCACAGGCGTAGATAGCGTGTGCTGGAATCTAATGCGATATGCTTCAGGAGGCGATGTAACACCAAAAAATATATTCCTTGTTGAATCTCTTTTGGACATCTACATTGATAACCGAATGTGGCTTGATAAATATCCTGTACTGATATGTGTAGTAGTTTACACATATTTAAGAATAATAGAAGACCACAATATACCAAATCTGTCGGTGTTACGACAAAAGGAAGTTAATTTTGTAATAACTCTAATAAGAGAACATTTTACAGAAGTTCTGACTTTGGGAAGAGATTTAGTACGACTGCTTCAGAACGTAGCACGCATTCCGGAGTTCAATCAGCTGTGGCAGGATATTTTATACAATCCAAAATCATTATCTCCAACATTTAATAATGTATTGCAACTGCTACAGACTAGAACTTCTAGAAGATATTTACAGTCAAGGCTTACACCAGATATGGAAAGAAAACTAGTTTTCTTAACATCTCAAGTCCGGTTTGGACATCACAAAAAATATCAAGAATGGTTTCAAAGGCAGTACCTAGCCACTCCAGAATCTCAAAGTCTCAGAAGTGATATGATTAGATTCATTGTTGGAGTTATTCATCCAACTAATGAGTTACTATGTTCTGACATAATTCCACGGTGGGCTGTAATTGGGTGGCTTTTAACTACTTGTACTTCAAATGTTGCAGCATCTAATGCCAAACTAGCTCTGTTTTATGACTGGCTATTCTATGAACCAGACAAGGACAACATAATGAATATTGAACCTGCAATTCTAGTAATGCACCACTCTATGAGGTCTCATCCTGCTGTAACAGCTACCCTGCTTGATTTCTTATGCCGCATAATCCCTAATTTCTATCCAATTTATGCTGATAAAGTTAAACAAGGAATATTTAATTCACTACAGCAAATAATAGAAAAACGTGTACTGCCCAACTTACAGCCACTTTTTGACTCTCCAAAGCTTGATCGTGAGTTACGTACAACTGTAAGAGAAACATTTAAAGAATTCTGTACCAATGGAAATGGAGAAGGACCATCTGGAAACAGAGAGGAAGGTCATGAAGATTCACCACGATTGGAACCTGATGAACCAGCGTTTTCAGATGATGAAGAAGAAGTTGTTGCAAATGTTGCAGAAGACACGGATGATGATGATTTACCGTTATCAGAAGTACGTGCACGCGAGCGTCCAGAGCTGGCTGCCGCTTTTCCGCTAGTGTTACGACCATACGCCGAAACTCTTCTAGATGAGAGGTCGTATGCCGCAGCCACTGCATTGCTCAATGCTTGTACCAACCCAGTCCCAAGTTCAGCAGTCCTGGCAGATATTTTTGCTGCAATGCAACAAGATGCACCACCTCTACGTCTCAGCCGTACTCCCACCACCGCAGAATTAGAGGAAGTTTTAAATTTGCCAATGTTCGCCCTAATCAATATTTTCATCAATGGAACAGATGAAGCAAAGCGTAAATTAATGCTCGAGATATTTAAGGATTTCAAAACGCAAAACTCCGTGGATTGCGCTGGTTACTTTATACTGTTTTATTTGAAGATTTGCTATGAACGCGAAAGACGAGCCGAACGCGATAACGCTAAGAGGAGAAATGTCAAATTTAAATCTGAATTTTATAAGGAATACTGTGGTTTTCTGCACGTGAAAGTCTCGGAGAACATAGCTCTTGACTTTAAAAGATGCTATGATCGCAGCGCTCATCTTCTCGGGTGGTTAATACCAGATGTATACAGAGAGTTCAAGGATCAAGCTCAGAACCACATTGAACTTTTGCACATAATAATGTCTACGTTAGACTCGTGGCAATTACAACGGCTAATATGTCTGACACTTCAAGGTAACTTGATGATGTTTAAATCTGACGATATCATAACGATGCTCAATGCAAGCCTTGACTGGGAAACTTACGAGCAGTATTGCCTTTGGCAACTTCTGACGGCCCACGATATTTCGGTGGAGGACGTTCTGCCTATTATTCCCAAATTAACATTCAAAGGAAATGCCGAAGCTCTGACATCAGTGGTGTTGATGTTGAAACAAGAAAGGCCAACGGCCGAAGTTTTGAGACAGATGTTCTGCCGAGCTCTTGACGATGAAGATACTTTTGTAGTATCTACAATAATGTACTGGTGCCAGGACTATGAGGATAAAGTTGGTGATCTGCTTGCTGTTTTGCTCAGTACAAGATATCCAGGGACTAGTCCTAATAAAAGAAAACGCCCTGGGAAGCACACCATCCCACCTAATGCGCCACCTTCCGCTGTATTAGTAAGTACATCAAAAGTGAAAGTCACATTTTCGCCAAGTACCTGATTAAGATTTAGTCAAGAACATTTGTGATTTTTTTATTCCAGGTCCTTGGACATTTGGAGCAAATCAGAGTATGCTGTGTGGAACAGAATGATATGTCCATATTTAATATGGAATGTATGCAAAAGGCCTTGCAGCAATCACAGTCAAATAGCAGTGACAGTTTAAGGGTACGTTTCTAAATTATTAAGCTATGACTATAAGGATTATTTATTCATTTAGTTATTTATTTAAATTTTAAATAACTATTAATATTTTTCAATATAATCGAATCGTAATTTGCAATGTAATTTTATATAAGCTTATAAAAATTATTTTAAATTTCAGAAGCAGTACAGTGAGCTGTTTTCTCTAGCGTGGGAAGATGAATTGCCAATATCAAGACGAGCGCGAAAATTAGTATCAAGTTCGTTGCCTATCAGTCAAAATTTGCATTCTTCTAATGAGGATAGTGAGGTGAGGCCACTCATTAAAGTGTTTTTAGTACTTGAAATAGAATTTTGGGTAATGCCAAATGTATACAACTGTATAGCTAACTGTTGGAAAAATTCAGGGTTACACTAGCAAAGCCCATACCTCCGGTTGGTCTGAATAATGAGCAGTAGCAATTAGCATATTTTTTAACTTCAAAACACACAGCTGTTTAAGATTTGAAAGATGTCGTAGTAAGAATCGGGTAATGGTCGGGGATTCTACTTCTATATTTACTAGAATTACAGACTAAGTATACGATTTTCTTGTAAGTCTTGTAAATCTAAGCATACTTTGTTCCCGAATGAGCACCAAAACCGAAATATTAAAATTCAATTTCAAATGTTCTTATTTCCTGTTAACATAAAACATTGTTATAAACGTGACATATTTTCAATCTACTACTTTTCGGAATGGTTCCTTATTAAAAAGGAGAAAAGACGGTGAAAAAAACTCCTTAGCGTTTTAGTAATATGAGTGGAAGTAGTAGCTAATTTATTTTGCATTACTAATATGAGTGGAATCTATTTCGGAAGTCTATTCCAAAAACTTTGTTATAAAAACGTAAACCAAACCAAGGAAAAGGTCACTGCAGAATTTTTCGCTGCAGAGAGATTACGGTGTCCGTTGACTGAGGTTAGCGAGGAAAAGCGACAATTTGCTGCTCATTATAAACGCAATACTGATCTACAAAGTAACATAGACCGTTGATAGACACAGTTCTCTGATATTACTGAAATAAGTGTAATAAAACAAATCATCCAACACAGAGAAGGTCATGGTCAGGAACCGTGAGTTTAAGCATATTGTAAATAATAAGTGTGGTCGTGTTTATAATTAAGTTTTATTCTATTTCAGGAGGAGGAAATTGTAAAACCTAAGCAAGCAAAACGACGGAAGAAGGCTATTTCGGATAGCGATTAAAGATGTCTGAGTAAAAGAGATCATCCACGGCTATAGTCGACAACTGCGCTCACGAAACGTGATGCAAAAGCTTTGCACTATTGGGTTGTTCGGAAAGTTCGTGCCGATATTTTAGGCCAATTAAAACTCAGTTAAAATTTTGACAAAATTAACGAATCATAACCAAACTTATTGTACAAATATGGCTGAAGTTTTAGAATATGTACAGTGTACATACGTCATTTTATTTCAATAATTTGTGATATATTCAGTCGGTCTACTGAAAATCGGCACGAACTTTCCAGACAACTATTGTTTGCAACGGGTACTCCCGCTGTGACACCCAATGGCGCCAGAAACAGTCGCATGTTAGTAGCGATACGTTATAGTCTCCGTTGAACGTTGCACAAGCGACTATCGCTGGGTTCACACTGCGACTATGTGGTGTGTTTTTTGGTTATACGATCAACATTTGATTGCAATGACAAGAGAAAGTGTATGAAAACGCATTTTTTGTTTTGACTCCATATGGCGTCAATACGTCGTCGTCAGAAGGTCCACTGCATACTACTAAAAACACATTACATAGTCATCGTGTGAGCATGCACAAATCGAAAACATTAGCGATACGAATCACACTATTATACTGAGTAAAAAGTAACCGTGAGCAAACTGTGTAATGGTTAATACCATCGCCAAACTCTAGGGCATCACTCTCTTAATAATACCTTTACTTAGTATTGTCTAATTCTTACAAAAACTGTTACCTTGATGTTGTGGATACTATGTACGTAGGTGCAATTCTTAGAATAGTACCTTAGCTTTTTGTCCAATTATTTGCCTGTTATTATTAAATATTACCATGTAATATTACTAAGTGAATATAAGAATATAAAAAGCGTGTATGTATCAATGTTACTCTCTTTTTAATATAATTATTCCAGATGTAGTGTAAATTATGTGAATTTCCATGCATATTTTAATGTTAGGGTTAAGAAACTACTCGTATTTCTAATCTTTGTCACGCCATCATTGTCATTCGGTTGGTTGGTGTACTGACAGGCTCAAGGTTTGTATAGGGTGGTATCCCGGGAAGTGTAATCGATTCTACATTACTATCCATTTAGTGAATTCATAGTTATCATTATACAGATGTTTTAACATCCACGCATTATATTATGCTCGTTTTAAGTGTAAGGTGTTAGACCGACAAGTTATCAAAAATGTCTATATTGTATTGATGAAATTTTCGAATTACATTTTATCTAAGGATCAATAAAGTATTTCCTCTTTTTTAAACGTTTTATTTACCAAATCCCAACAAAGACAAAATCGTAATTAAAACCAGAATAATATGTAATTATTCTTAAAAAATTGTATTTGGCAGTAATATTATTGAAATCAATTCGGTTTTATAAATATTTAGTACTTGTGTATAAGTCGATTTATTAAAGCTGGCACGTTCATATTATATTATTTACTCCAATGCAATTGTAAAATACACTTATTTTTAAAATATTGTTATTGTTTCTCAACAGAAGGTACGCGTTATTTAACGATTTTGTTCAATTTAAATTATTGCCGTAAATCTAATATTATTTTTTTTATTTTTATTTATGTTGGCTGTAACCCTATAAGCACTAATTGTCGAAAAGTTGCAAATGACATCGAAAGTTTTAGTTTAACAAAGTAATTTCTCAACAGTGGTCAAGGGGAAATAAACTAAAAATTGTGTACATAACACATCCCGTTAACCAATTGTCAGAAAACTTTAGGATTCCAGTTCACTTTGAACGACGGAAGAAAAAACTATATGTATTTCTTACAATAGTCAGGATATATTCCCGGAATTATTAAAGGAGTAAAGACAAATAATAACAATCTTCGTCAGATTCCGAATGCAAAAGAGAAGGGTTGGTTTTAATGACGTGTTTGCAGTGCGACCTCGTACACTTATTTACACCACATAAGAAAATACCCAAGTATGAAAAATGATAGGTAATGTGTTAGCGTTCCGGCTTTCCAACTGGAATCACTATCACACACATGATGAAAGGTCTCTTAGGACTCTTAGGCGAGTCCCACATAACCGACACGGGCGGCCGCATGGAGGGTGTCCTTGCTTGGACGCACAAAAATAAAAATATGTCAAAATGTCCAAGTACGTGCCGGCTTTATATAATCGGCCTATACGTATTACGTACAGCACTGTTCACTAAAATATCTAAATTGTACAAAAAATACATACGTAGGTACCTACATATTACAAGACTTCCGATATAAAAGTATCAAATATGGATGCCGTCCACAAATAAGAGCAAGCGCGCACTAGAGACTTAGTAGACCAACAATTTAGTTGCCCCTAAAAAGAATACGCAACTGATCCTGATTCCTTGACCAATCAAACCGTTGCGCATCTAAATCTCCCTAGAACGCGCTTGTTTTAAGTGTTCAATAAAGTCATGATTAATTTAACGATAACAATTTGGTCAAATTATCTTTAAATAATCGATCATAAGATGCAAATTGTGTTAGTTTTTCTCTCGATTTATCCATTTGATAAAACAAATGTTTCATACCACGCCATTTATTTGAAAGTAAATTTCTCTTTCCAGAGACTATATGTTTGCAGACTGTATGCACCCAAACAGAATTTTAACTTTTTCTTACAGGTATGTTACATTTTAATAGCTACACGTGCGTGACAATACTTAAGTACATATTACTTTCAACTCATAAAAAATCTACATATAATAAGAGCTATAATTTTACTCATAGATATTTAGTACTATATACCTACGTCGTGGTAGGCGATGTCAAAAAGCTCGCCCACGGCTACTTTTTGTAACGAAACAGTACCGTGAATCGTAAACGCACAACGACATGGATCAATAGAACGGGACGGCTATATTACGACTGTTGCGGTGCAATTACCTATACATAAACGCGAGTATCGCTCCTCTCGCGCTTTATGAAGCCCTGAAGCCCCTCCCTAAATAATAAAAATTTATGTGGAAATAAAAACACTCTTACAAAACCTACATTTTTGTTTTTATATCAAATAGTATAACAAACACATGAACGTATTGCTAGATTATGAATTTTGTAAAACGTTGATAATTTGTAACATTTACATTACATTATTAGATTCGTATCAAGATACGCCAATGTTGCCTACGTCCTAAACAAAGATTTCAGACGTAATGTAACAATATACTCTTTTGTTACAAATACCAGACAATCAACTTTTGGCATTCCAATTTCTGGACATTATCGAATTTGTATGGTAATACACTTTTATTGTCATTATAATCAAATAAGTAGGTTCACTAAATTCTTAGTACATAGGGCTGTTGGTAATCAGGACAAATTGAAAAATATTTAAGAAGGTATAAGAAGGTTTTTAAAGTAGTTTCTACAAAACAATATATATAGATATTTTTGACTAAACTGACTTTAATTCCCACGGAGTAATTTGACAGGCCTTAAATATTCTGGTAGAATTTTCCATAACTCTGGTTATATTTTTAATATAATAACTAGCGGTGTATAATTGTCAGCTAATCCGCAATAAAACATGATAAAAATAGCTATTCACAAAATATCAAATAAAAAAACAAATTCCGTGGAAATAAAAATCAGACTAATATTAAACCGAAATAATTTCAATGAGCAAATGTTAAAATCACAAGTTTGTTATTTAGTTAAAAATTGTGGATCATTAAAGATGTGGAAATATCGTAAACAGTCATTATTCAGTATTTATTACTTTCATTAAAAATTACAAGTAAAAAATTCAACATGAAAAGTGAGTAAAACTATCAAATAGGCAACCCTAAAACCTTACCACATAAGTATACAGAAATACCAACAGCAAAAACATTAACTAAAGTTTCCCTTGCTTAAACCTCTGTCTTGCTTGGGCCTTACTATATTTGGTTCTTTTCTCTGGTATGACAGTCTCCTTTTCTGAATTATTAGTTCCAGCTGCAAAAAATCAATAGTAATTAAGTAAGTAAATATAAGTAACCGTCATATTTACAAACAATACCATGAGGTCTCATAGTGAAACAGAAAGACAGGATTGATTGTCCATATACCCATCTTTGTCTTTGGCATTGTTCAAAAAACTAGAGTGAAAAGGATAGAAATACAAACAATGGATCCTCTCTTTCTATTTCACAGTGAATCTTTCTAATGTTCTTTGTGTTTACTGGAGTAAGAGAATAAAAATAAAATGCATTGCAATAGTTCAAACTTATAAGAGATGAAGAGAAGGCATTTCATAAGCAACAGGATGTTAGCAATAGATATATTTACCTAAATCTTCTGGAGGTTGTAAGGATTTTCCTGCACTCCAGGTGTTCATTAATGACGCACTTTTTCCAATTGCCCAACCTACACCTGCCAGAGCCATTGAGAATGCTACCATAGCCAGAGGATTCTAAAATTAAAAATATTTTTTTATTATCTTACTTTACATGGAAATTATAAAATTTATCTATAAGCCTGATATTTCGCAAACAACTGATATGTAAATGAGTATAAATTATGTAACTAAAATACCAGATAATTTGTTATTTCAAGAGCAAAGTGTAGAAAAAGTTCTCATTCAAAATTAATAGAAACATTCAAACTTTTATCAATTACCAGTTCAAACAGTCCTGCATATAGTTACAAACCATTTCAGTAAAAATTATTACTGCATTCATATTAAAATACTGGAATAAACATCATCTTTAAGCTCACCTTTATACAAGTAAAATTACAGGTACTTACAGTTAATGTAGGTTTTGTAGTTAGTGTATAGTCTAGCACAACCACTGCAATTCCAGTAACTAGTCCAATACATGTACATAGCCATATTACATTTTGGTTTCCTGGAACAAGATAAATTAAAACTCACATTGGAAAACATCACACAGAGTAGGTTAATATTAAAACTATTAAGAAATTATTAATTTACATAACTATATTCCTACATACATAGTGTACTTACTTTGATTTTTTTGTTTTTGAATATCTGTTATGTTTTTAATTGATTCTATCAATGTCGGATTCTGAGGATCCAACTGAAGGGCTCTAGTGTATGAAATTATTGCTTCATCATATAACTCACTAGCAGCCTCCACTTCAGCCCGACGAAAATAGCCCTAGAAAATATTATAATATGAGAAAAATACTTCTAATTACAGCATAATTATATAATGATTATGAACAAATAAAGAATGCTTTTAATGATAAACCTAAATGATGAGCATTATGATGATTGTATGAATGATTTGCATCTCTCAACAATCAAAGAAAGTGGGAGTCTTCAAAAGGAGAGTGATTAGGCTCTTTATAAGTGCGCACAACATCATAGACTACATCGCCACTTACCATCAAGTGGGATAGTAGTCAAGCACTGATTTATTGAATTAAAAAAAAAAAAAGAGTGATGACTTCAAATTATACATGGTATATATTAACTGGCATTTTGTTACTGTCTTTTATCACTATTAAATATTTTTTTCGCTTCCCTGTGATATGTTTTATAAAAACCTGATTCATAATTGTGAGGCAGGTTGGTAGACAAGTATGTCTCAAATGTCTATTTACTTTTTTAATTTACTAATTCATTGTGCCAAATTCAACCAATCAATATTCTACATGGATTCCAAAGTCACAACAGAAGTTTAAAAATAATTTATTTCAAGCTTCTATAAAATATTGCAATTTTTATTTGCAAATTTAACTTGAAAACAAAGAAAAGTTACAATGAGCTGTTGATTAGTTGTTATTCAATTTCAAATTTCAATTCAATTCATTCAATACCAGTTATTAAACCATATTGAAGGCTTTCAAGAACCATGATACCACACTTGAGCAACCCCTCCAACACTTGGTCATGGAACAGAGTTGTGGAATATGCTCTAGGCCTCTTCAGTTATGAGTAGAGACCTGTATCCTATAGTGGACAATATATGATTTAAAACTAATGTAACTATGTTACAAATATTTACAGGATGTTGCCTTATTCAAAGCCATTAGAAAGAATGAACCTTAAAGTAATTTCATGATTACACAAATGATTTAGGATTTAAAACTAGATCATTTCTCAGAGTATGTTTTATTGGATAAATTTAAGAAAAATTAAATAAGAAAAAGAAAATAAGATTACACATATGATCTGACTGATGTGAAGGTGAACAGACGGTAAAAAAATATTTGAATATTTTAGACACAATCATGTGACCTCAAAGTGAAATGAAAATTTCAAAATTTGAAGCTTGTCTGTCACATGGTCCTATTAAAAAAAATGTAATGCTGTTAACAAACCTTTGCCCACTGTGGTTGTAATCGTACAGTTTCATTGGCGTCCTGGAGTGATAAATAATGCTGGTCCAATTTTAAAAATGCAAATGATCTATTGCTATATAGCACGTAATTGTTTGGGTCCATTTTCAAAGCGTGAGTATAGTGCAAAACGGCTTCTATATATTTTGCATTTTTAACGCACTCATTACCTTTACTCTTTAGATCTTCGACTGTGTACGTTTGGGTTTCTTTCTTTGATTCGTCCATTATTTAGTACTATTTGTAAATGAAGTTCTTAATTCAAAAGTATTTCATTTAATTATTCCCTGTCTATATTGATCAGCCCTTATAATTTGAAGTATATTACCAGTCGTGAAACCTTTAAAGTGAAGAAACACATTAAATTCATCAAAACGAGATCAGCAAGTAATAAGCTACCCAAAGATCAGAAGAACCTTGTCAACTAAGACAGTTGACATTGAGATTGACATATAGTGATACTGACAAGTGACACATACCTTGTTTTGTGCCCAAGGTAAACAGGCCGTAGATTAGTGCAAGCCACAGAGTTTCTCATATAATATGTGTAAAGTATAGATTTCTTGGAATTACCCAAGAATTTATAATGATAATTCCTACTAATATTATACACCCGATAATAACTTTTTTTCTTAAACTTTCTCGCGAAAAAATCATGAAAGTTTGTAGACATATTTTTGGAGATATTAAAAGTAACATAGGATACTTTTAAATGAAGAAAAAAATACGAGCGTAGCCGCGGGTAAAAGTTAGTATTATTAGTAAGTAGGTAAATTCCTTGGGGTAATGAAACTATTTTGGGATAAATTTAAATCCCACAGCTATTACCAAGAAAACATCATGTAAAATCTATCAATTGATTCATTATAATTATATTTATATGCCTTTTGATAATGAATTTTTGTTAGTCTTAATTGTTCAACCTTACCTTTAAAAGTCTAACCAAGTTTTATAAATATTAATTAAAATGAAGTTTAGATTTAGAAAAGATATTTATTTCATTTACTTGGGAAAAATACAAAATTTTTAGAAGAAAAATCATAATGTCACAAAATAGTATTTAAAAAAAATTAAATAAAATAATTATTATGGATAATTTCATATATTTTGTCAATTAATAAAAACTATATTACATATAAATACAGGTTAAACTTTTGTTTATTAATATTTACAAATTGTTTTAACTAAATAAAACATAATCAATTCCTTCAGTGAGATTCAAGGATCTGAGATTATTTTCAAAATCTCCATTTGTTAAATTAATTTTAACACATATAATTAATGGAGGTTTGGCTTCTGAGAAATGAATAACAGGTACTTTAATTATTACTTTCCTTTTGGTGGGGCAATATAATTCTAATGTACGACCAATTTTTTTTTTATCAACATCACAAAGAGCTTCTACTTTTTTGAGATTCTCTGGATTTAGTGAACGCAATAGTCTTCTGCCTGCTTTTCCAGCATTCCAAATGATAAATTTATTCCAATACGGTAAAACAACCTTTTCAAGTCTTCTCAACTGAATTCTGCGAATCTCCTCCCGTTTCACTGAAAATGTGGCAGCAGCTTGATGATATGTATAGATCACTAATTCTTCATCAACTCTGTATAATAGGCCACCATTGTCAATATGAGAATAAAAAAATATAAGATCTTCAGGTGTTCCTTTACCAGATTCATCAAAACCACCCACTTTATCATAAACCAATCTATGGCAAAACCAAGTAGGCATGAGTATAGTTGGCCCAAAAGAGAGGTAAACTTGCAAATTTAACTGTGAAGGCTCTAAATTATTGGCCCATTGTACAAATCGAGGAGTTGAGTTGGTTGGTATACGAGAAATTTTACTCCCGACCAGCATATTATGATTATTTTTTGCAACATTCAGCTGATGAAATATTCTATCTCTGTGCATAGTATCATCAATGTCTTGATAACAGAGATATTGTCCGGAACTTTTGTTAACTGCTCCATTTTTAGCTGCTCCAATACCTCTTGAGATTGGTGCTCCTGTGACAATAAAAGGAATTCCTTTTTCATTGAAATATTCTAACCATTTCTGAAGAATGATTGCTGTTCTATCAGTACTTCCATCATTAAATATGACTATCTCTACTCTTATATCTGTATCAAATATGCTCTGATTTGATATAGATTTCATGCAGTTATCAATCCATTTTTCACCATTGTATATCGGAATGATAACAGAGACGTCAATCATAGCGAAAACATTATAGAAAGCCCGCAAAAAGGCACGACATAGTTTTAAGCCGGAGCCTGTAATAGAAGTTAAAAAGTTTAACTCTGACATTTTAAATGTTACTAATCTGTTAAAAAAATGTAGACTATTTTTAAAGTACGCAGTTATTATTAATAGTTAATTGAAGTATAAAGATTATAATTCTAGAATTATTGATGCACATATACTTACAACAGGAAAGGCTTACGCTATTAATAAATTCTGTATTTGTAAATTAAAATTTTCATCAAAAAATGAGATGACTTTCTTTTAAATACCAATGCATATTATTACATAGCCTTGAATGTGATTGAAATCCAATTAACT
>DWPA01002146.1:0-16418 GCA_018251375.1 Calpodes ethlius
ATATACGGCCATTCTCGGTATTCTATCTGTCGGTTACCCTCAATTCAGTTGCCTAGCAACTGTCATAATATTAGTTATTTTTTTTCCTATAGGCTTATCCAGATATTAAATATATGAAACGACCGTTAATTGACGGTGATTTGTAAATTTTAATGTTTACAATCCATCAATAACTACTTTTCGCATTCGCTGGCTATGTTTAGTCCTTTGGGACAGTAAGATGGGTTTTTTCTTCAGGTATGGCGTTGACCGAGGGTGGATACATTTTGAACTTGATAAATACTTTTAAATAGTATATTGAGATAAAGATTAATGGACTTTGAACAGTTTTTGTGTACAAAATGAGCGAAAATCGAGATAATATCGGTTAGCGGTGAATGAACGATGATATACGAGTCTTTATAAAAGGGATGTCTTTATGAAATGAGTAGGAGAGTATATTCGTGATGTCAAAATGTTTTTATCATATGACTATTGTAACCATACTCGTATTATAAATGCGAAAGTGTGTGTTTGTTTGTCCTTCTTTTACGACGCAACGCAGCGTCGCTTTGGTAGGATTTTTGGTTTGGAAATAGTTGAGACGACAACGATTACTTTAACTGTGAATAAAAATCTTATTTCTGTGGGGAGATTTATTATATTTGGTCTACCAACGATTGTTAAATTTAGTTAAACTTAAAGTAGTTACATCAATTGCAGGTAAACCCATCATGGTATTTTAACTTGTAACCATTTACCCTTTTCTGTAAACTAAGTTATTAATTTAGAAATAAATGCCTAATGAGATCCATTACGATGTATATTTTAGACAAATTCAAGCAAGGGTCTAACAAGAAAACGTCGCCTAGTAACCTGTAATAGAAATGAATTAAAAACCTTTTTATTGCTGTTCTTTTCTCACGCGTGTGCGAATCGCGGTCAACATTTAGTTTAAAATATTTTATACTCTTGAAGTCATAGGTAGTGTTTTGAATGTATTTGTGCAATATTCCTCTACCAACTTATTGTTCAGCCTCTTTTTGCTTAACAAATGAACTTGATTGGAATTGGCGTGTTCGTTGTTTTAGACTCTTTTAAACTGAAGTACTAACGAAGTAATTCTTTCTTTAAACTTTTGAAGCTGCCTTATCAAATGACTTCAAACCAGAGTTCGTTAGTACGTTCACTTCAAACAAGACCTACATTTTTAATTTAATTGTTGCCCAAATTGTTCACATTGGTTGCAAAAATGTTAAAGAATGTCAATGCCCACTGCGCTATTCCAATTATTTTGGCACGAAGACAATATCATTAATATTGATACTATTTTCGGTCGATATTCACGTATGTGTATGTAGGCTGGTATATGAGATGAGAAATGCATTTATTTTAGACATTGATTTTGTCATCTGTAGATTCCTCTCTGAAAACAGGTCATCAACAAAAGACGTATGACTAATTCTTTAATAATATTAACTTGATTCTTGATTTATGTATATTATTTTATCGTATCTCTAGCTACTTACAAAATTTTGCAATGTTTGTGTGAGTCAAATCTTGCTAGCTGATTTAGGACTATTTCCTCAAATCCTGAGAGGATGAAATTATGAATATTTCTTAGTTTTGATGTTTATGCATTTTTATAATAATATTGCATTGTTATTACAATCAAGCTTAGCTGCAGACGAGGGAACTTTTTGATGGTTAAAATGCAAACATAACTTTGTATGCACGCATTTAATTATGGTAGTGCATTCTGCACCCTGTCCCATACAGACTGCCTTAGACAGGGTTGGCTTCCACAGAACGAACACATTTTTTTTGTTTAACGCATTTTTCGACTAATAACTTAGTATAATACTAAGCGTGACTCAAAGTACTGCGGAAATATCTTAAGCTAAATTTCAATCTCATTGGCTAATGCACATTGCACGTATATACTCCTGGTTGAATATTATGACTCACCATTCGTTTCACTCTATTTTTATAATGTCAATTTAAATAATATTATTGTGGGTTGTTCGACGGAAATCTTTCAATCAATTATTGTTTCTCTGGAAATTGCAAGAATAATAAGTATTACTTGAGATAATATAACGATACGAAATATAAACCATTTAGAAATGTACCTATCATCTATAAAACTTGTGTAATAAATTGGATTCATAATCTTATAAACTTAATTCCTACGAGGAATATGAATACCCTCTCAGATTTTTCTATAAGATACAGAATAACTGATATTATAATAAAACATAAATTCAGTTTGATTTTAATAATTTTCGTTAAAGTTTCCCTTATTTGATCTCTGTAATGATTATTTGATTGATGCGCTACATCGGCTTCCGAGGTGTTCATTCGATCACTTTCCCTGAATCCTGTGTCTATCCAATTCCCATTGGTGCATTGTGTGCAGATTGGAACGGCGCATAAAACCTTTACGTCCTCATTGTTCGGTGACACTGGGCGACGAGGAGCGCCGCGTTCTTACGAATCGACGTCTATTGTCGGGGCGGCCGCGCGCATGCGTGAAACTGTTGTGTTTAGTTTTTGTCCGATTGTGCAACTGCGGTTTCCCTGATTATCTATGTTGTAATTTCCTTTTACATGCGGTTCTTTTGTTTCGTTGTTTAGACAAAATGGCGCTAAATATTCAAAAGCATTTGTTTCATTTGAATAATAATGTCATGGAATAAGTTGATTATTGTTTTGGCGAGTTTGTTATTCTTTTGAATCTTTTTTAAATTAAAATCTTTATAAATATTTCTACGTTCAAGAGTTATAACGAAAGTAAATTTTATTACTTGGAGTTTTTACACTATCTCTGATCTATTGTTATCTACCTATAAGGATATATCCTCATTCAGTTTTGTAGAGGAGTACAAACGAAGCTTATTGTTGTTGAATATGAGTTTGTGTCTTATGATAATGATAATATAATTATATCGGTATCTTATTTAGTATATAGTTATATACTACCCCTCATGATAGTCACCTACAATTTCAGTGTGATCTTTTAAAAATTCAACGTTTCTGAATTTGTGATTGAAGTTTTGTTTGTTGTGCCGCCCTAGCCGACGCGGCCTTAGTTTAGTAAACATCGTTTGCAAAGTTTCGTCGGTGCCAAATGTTTGACTTGTTACTAGACTTCTAGCTTGATACGGGAATTTTACGGAGCAAGCTACGTGTTGAAAACTTAGTTTCATATGACTTTCTACGATGTGCAAACTTTGAAGCATATCCAATCAAACATACTTTATATCCTATTATTTTTCGATATAACGATACCTTAACTGTCTAAACCCATCAGGCTGTTTGGAAGATACAAAGTAAAAATCACAAACAAACCAACTACCCGCGAAAAATATAGCCCTTGGTTGGCAGTTACGTAAAAAGTTCAGCAACAATTAAAATTGTATTTGAGCATTCAACACCTCTTTGAACCATTGTTTATGGAAAGATAATGTCAACAATAGTTTTGGTATTTAAATAATTCTTTTCTGTCGATAACTATCTGTATATTAAGACAGCTTTAGACCGTGAGAACAGGGCCGTGGACTTCCGACCTTGCCGGTACATCGGTGCAGCCGCGCCTTCATCGAAATCAGCATGAATAGGCATTAGTTAAAAATTGGAGCGCGTTAGACACACCTACCTAAATAGCTTATTGATTTTCAGTTACATCATTCGCTGCACAAAAAGTGGGATACACGAGGTTAACCAATCGGTAGCTGGGCTCCGAAGGCGGCTGCCGGTTGTCCCCGTTCTCACGGATTGCATGACGCCGCGACACTCGTGCCCGCGACGTCATCTTGCAAAGATTCTCATTCGTCACACTCGGATGGTCTCACTTTTGTTGTTTTTCGAACATGTCTAATAATGTCTATCATCTTTTGTTTACTCCTCTCTAGTTTCTACAACAATGGCAAAGACAAAGATGGGAATATAAACAATCGATCCTCTCTCTCTATTTCACTGTTGGATCTCATAGTATTGTTTGTGAATACGGGAGTTATCTACACAAACTGCTGGGCTGTGAGCTTCTCCATCAAGCTATAAACCTCATTCATAATAATGATTTCAATGAAGTAATCCATCAAATTTGTTTCCATCTTGACATTACTATTATCTTGTCGTTGTCGCATAATATTTTCTATTTCCATTTAAAATTTTCATGAATTATTTTATGTCGTTTTTAAATGATCACAGCAAAAGTTTATTCGATCTAAACATTGTGAGAACAAGGATTCCATTCGCACCTTCGAATGGATAAAATTTTCGTACGGGTCGATAACGATCAAGGTTGATTAATGTAAGGTTTCGTATCGTAGTAAGAAGTTCTTATAGCCGATTACGCTGGTAAGTGAAGTGACTCATCGGTGTGCTTACGTTGCAAGTAAATGACTGGTCGAGCATAGACGAATGAACTATCACGTAGCCTCGTCAAAGACTTTATTGTTGTTGTCTAGTCTATTTAGCTATCAATATAATGCCACACACTTATAGCCCCACATAAGGTTCCCCTGTGTCGTGGGTGCTACGGACAACACACCTAACACGACCGAGAATAGATATCTAAATATTATTTAATTTTTCTGCCTTTTGAGAATCGAATCCAGGTCATACTAGTAATACTAAGGTTAGTACTAGTAATAATATTAGTAACTTGATAATTATCCGTAGGTAAAATATTATGGCAAAATGTTGCCAGTTTCTGCCTCTGTCGACATGAATGCCACCAAGAATGCCACCAAGAATTTATTACGTCAAAGGGTTACTTCGCATTAACACTAATTAATGATATGTTTTCTTCAAATTATAAAATAAAGCTATAAGCACTTTTTACCCCTTCAACTATACCAAATCTGACACATCTTCGTGCGTGCATTATTCACAAAAAGGGTTAAAAAATGTTCTCTTTGTGGAAAAATATATAGAATCTATGTTTTTATCACAAAGCGGTAGTTACAAATAATAAGTACAAAAGATCGTACATTCGTGAAATTGTATTGGACCGTCAACGTGACGAGACTTTAAGATAGTTCTTTATCAAAAAAATGTTTACGGCTTAACATTTTATTTCAAAGTTTTATTGTATGACGCTTAGAGAAAAGGTGATCGATTTAAAGGCACTTGCCGGCTTAAAACTTAAGACTTTTAATCCCTGGCTGAACTGGCTCAAGATAGAGATGGGTACTTGATATCCGATGGACTGCATGCATAATGAATAAGCTCGAAACTCGACGTGATACGTTATAAGCTGCACTTGATATAGCTGTAAAATATAGAATCTGTGTTCTGAAATTAAATGAAAACGTTAATATTATACTCGACTAGCGGCCGACCTCAGATAACACGGATGGAATTAAAATTAAAAAATGTATAACCCAATTGCCTCAATGGCGATGTTAGCATTCTACTGTTGTAGGAATTACCTTCTACGTAGAAACTTACATTAATCACTTCTTCATAATATTGGTATAAATAAGTTATTTTTCTATTTGTATCATCCCTCGAAGCATTTTCTTGTTACAAAATGAGAAGTCTACATAATTTATGGCTCTCGGGAATTTTCGTTATGCCGTGGGTTTCGGCGGTTGTCGTGTTTATTGTGTACGGAACTACACGCACTTCCTATACTTGAGAATGTTCGTGTCTTACACTGGCACGACGACAGCTGAAGCACTAAAAACACGTAGAAAAACGAATAATTCCGCGAGCACATACACCGGCTATTTCATTATCATACTTGTAAACGATGCCGTGTAAATCGATATTGAAATTCTGAATGTTCACAGCACGATGTATAATTAATCTATCAACGATGCAATACCGAACGGTACCAATTAATTATCATCGTCCATATCATAATGCAATTAGCATCTAATTGTCTCTTTATATCATTAGTCATCTTAGTTTATTTTTACGTTGGTATCGTATGACTCAATTTAATTAGTAAATATAACTACGTGAAAAATATTATTCATAATATTTACGCTGGGGTTTACTAATTGAAGTTGATCTTTATAGTTTTTGACATGCAAACACTGTGAACTATTTCTTTGTATTAAATGTTGTTTATAAATAACACACGTGATAACTCATTGTTTGTTACATGCAATATCTAATTAAATGTTTGTTTTCTCTTGTCTTCAGCCGAACGAAGGGACGGACAATCAGGTACATGGACGATAGTATAACCCGTAGTAGCTGTGTGTTTGTCCAGTTTGTTTGATTGTTCTTGATTTTAATTAATGCTAGTATGTTTTGCGATATGCCCAATTTTAGGTTACTTAGGTGTACTTGGTACTCACAGTCTGTTCATACTTGCGACAGCGACGCGACAACACGACAGAAAAACGCACGTGTATAAATAAATATATGAATGAAATTATATTCCGTTTTCACACTTGTTTGCCAACTAAATAGTGCGATAGTTTTTCACGTTGTTGTCGCACATTTGAACTATGGAGTACCGTTACATTGGTAGTATGTTAAGTCGGTCGAAATCCTGAATCTTTAATGTTTTAAGGATGTTTTATCATGAACAAAACTTTGCCAGCCCCTTCAATATTGCCTCACTTTACTGACGCTCTTTGATTATCAGGATGCGTGGATATCGAAATTAGTATTACATCCTGATGCCTTCTGACACATACTTCATAACTTTTTATTTTTACACAAACAACGCACATGTAATGGAAGCGTACGTTATCTAATTCAAGTAATTGGCTTATACAATTATCAAACCAAAAATGTCTTTAATTGATAAATCAAATCTCCCCAAAATTAAGAATAAACGAATAGAAGACAAAAACTTAAGCCAGCTTATGCTGTCACTATTGTTTGGTTGATATCTGCTGTAGAATTATTTTCGAGTTAGATCATTCGAATTCTAAACAACGGTAGCTTTAGTATCAGTGAGAAACAACCATTCTTCTGCATTGCCCAGAGGTTGTTGATCAGAAATTACTTTACATTCTTAATAATATAATTAACAATGTTATCGCAATTCATATTTGTTTTTACGTTTTATTATTTCGGTAACTAAGTATTTGCAACAATGTACATATTATATCCATCGATCAAAAAGGAAAGTGGACAGTTTTGACGGACATTCATCAAAGACATTGATTTTCTTCGCGCTATCCGTGTATAAGAATAATTTCACGCAAATATCGATGCCCCCGACGAAAAAAGCGGTAATGTGCTATTACTGATTTTTCATGTTATGTATGTAGGTATCTACAATTTGTAATACATATCTGCAATTTGGCCCTAATGTATTTTATTATTATTTTCGCAGTCACGATTCAGGTTGATGTTTATGGAAATGATTTTTTTTACACAATTATTCACACTAAATACATTAATTTTACAGTTACCACTCACTTTATTCGTCGGTTGCATCGATATTTACGTTTCTCAATTATGTTCGTGTCGTTGTCCTAACAGAAGCGTTATAATTAACACATTTACTCGCATGATTGTTTTTTTTTTTTAAATTCATTTAATGTAATTTATTGTGTCATTAAATGGTGTTGTTTTTAATTACCACAGTACATTTGTAACCGTTCATTTAATTGTGCAATACTTTTGTTTGTTTACTGATATATGTGTGATATATGTGCATGTGCGTAGTGCGTAGAGTTGGTGAAGTTACACGTTTTTGTTTTATGTTGTCGTATAGTTGATTGTAATTAATAATGCGTATGGTAATGATTCGCATGGGCCTACCCGACTTATTTACCGAAGAGGAGAGGGCAAGGAGGCTTTCTGGTCGGGATTCGCGAACATTTTTTATTCATAAAAACCGGGAAGCCGCGTAAAAATTAAAAAGGCAAAATCGAAGAAAGGCCTAACAGGTTCCTTCCCTGATCTCCCTCAGTACGCCCATGATGTGTTTAATTATCTTTTGGTAATACTGTGCCCTCGATTCATTAACACTGGTTAGTAATATTATAACAGCTATACTTTTAGTATAAATCATACTTTATTATAAATGTTCACGAGACGAAATAAATAGTCGAGGGGTCAGGTATTATCAAGAGACATTACTGTTCTAATGTCCTATGACATTTTCGTTTAATAACCTGCGCTCACGATATCGGACTCATTCACGTGCTCTGATTAATTTAAACGCTTGGCAGCATAACTTTGTAACGTATTTAATTATAACGTTGTAATTGTGATTTATTTATATTTTTATTGTCGCAACATCTAGTCATCTAATGCAATATCGATTTCACAATTTCAAAACCACAACGATTATTATAAATGTACCGTAATGCCTTTTTTGCAAGTTTAATATATTTATTATTAATATAAGGTATTCGTATTTTACAGTTGTTCACAGCGAGCGCGACTCATCTGCACGATGCCCGACGCTCGCACCCGCCCGACTCGGGCTTCTCGGAGCCTGTCAACAACAACATCTCCGAGGACAACAACAACGGGCCCATCTCTCTCAGGGAGATGCAGAACATCGCCAACAACAACGCCACCGCTTACATCGTCAGTGAAAACGAGGAGAGGAATAGGATAAGCAGGGAATCCGTCGTCGAGTTTGAACCGCTGCCGCAAATAAGAGTCGCGGATCCGTTGGAGCGGTGCGCCGATTGGTTCGGTGAGTGTTTTGACTGATAATAACTAGTATGTTATGATAATACATAACTGTTATACTTGCAATCAATTTGAAGAAAAACGTCTTATGAACGAGATTAATAAGTCATGTTCTAGTATTATTAGTTTAGTTGTGTAACAAACAAATCTTGTTTGTTTGTTAGTATGTTTGAGTCAAATTTGTCAAGTTGAATTAGAACCACTTCCTTTCTTCCGTAGAAGAGAACTTTAAAACTTGACACGTTGATTTGGTGCCTACAAAAATGCATCTTAATGACAAACACAACCAGATATTACACTTAGTTATTACGGCTTTTGCAGTATAAAAACAATTTTAATATTAAATAATTTATTTATTTCACTTTTAACATAATCGTCAAATTTTTACTAAGTAAGTTAGTTATAGGTTACTAAACGTGTTTGTAACGACACATTGCAGCCTACGAAGAAAGTGGTAAAACTGCTTGGTCATTGACAGTAATATTCATTAATGGCTTTCGCTTCATATTGACAAAACGTGCATTGTTGCAGCCGGCGAGGACTTATCGAGAAATCGCTTGCAGTACCTTAGAGAAATCGGAAGGGGTTGGTTTGGCAGGGTGAGTAATCGGAGAAATACCCCCGCAGAAGCACCAGGGAATTAATTGTCCCTTAGTAGATATACTTAGTACACAAAAGAATTTAACAAATATTTAATATTTGTATTTGAGGTTAATTTTAACATTTTATTTATTCCCGTTACATTATCTATTTCAGATATATAGACTTGTTAAATAAATTTTATTATTCTCCAGAATAATGTGACGGTAAACATGTCTCCCCTTACCGTTCTTTTCATACCCTAAATGTTTTTAGTGAAATTTTAATACCTTGATGGTAATTTTACATTTAAACTCCCGTGGAAGTCGTCAAGAAAAGACTGATGAAGCTGTAACTAAATTAGTGCGCTCACCATCTTAGATTGCATCTATATTTATCATCAGGTGGGACAGTGGTCACCCATACCAAAACTTATGATAAGTTATGATATTTCGATTTTACTTAAGTAAATCAACCAAAATTAATTATAGTACAATCCTAGGAATGTATTTATTTTGTTCTAAAAAAGTATTATTTAAAAATTATCTATCTATATGCCTTTAAAGGTCCACTGCTGGACACAAGAATACTTTAAAAATTAATAAATATGATACATTTAAACTTAACGCCGCAGGTGGTCGAGGGCGAGCTGGAAGACAACGGCACGACAAGCGTGGCGGTGAAGATCTTGAACCAAAACGCTCGGCTGGAGGACAAGGCGAGGTTCCTGGACGAGGCGCGCGTCTACCGGGACGCCAGCCACGACCACGTGCTCGGGTTCCTCGCCCGCTGTCTGCAGGAGGACCCCTGGATACTCATATTCGAGTTCTGTCCTGTGGTGAGTGGAATTTCAAGTAGGAACACCAGATTCTGTTATTAGGTTAAGTTTAGTTGTGTTGAAAACTTATGAGTAAGATACCCACAATAGAAAAAAAATCCGTGTACCGATTGAAATAATCGTTTTCTGAGACAAGTGGAAATAAATGCAAATAAAACAGACAAATAGACAAAGATTCTAAAAATACTTTCATATTTTTGTTAGTACTGTAGTAGATTCAATAGGAAGGTGTATGTGTAGAAAGAACATACGATAAAAATGAGACTGTTTATAGTGTAATTTCTACTTTCGAATTTACATATGATATTGTTTACCATAGCAATGCAAAGGCATCGCAATAGTATATAAACAAATTACATAATCTGTTTGTTGTGTATTAAAACAGTGTTTACGTGCTCTGTGGTTAATTACATGGATTTATTGTTTTTGTTTGCAGGACCTCCAACAGTACCTGGTGATGAACCGACCGAAGATGGCGATACTGAACGAGAGCGGGGTGCCGCTGCAGCTGATGTGTGACGTCACTTCCGCACTCTCCTACCTTCATTCCCGAGGATATGTATACGGGTGAGTGTTCTAAGTTCGATCTGAATATTTTATCTATTCATTATTCCGTAGTCAGTTGCCTAGCAACGTTTAAATATAGTAATTTTTATTATTTCACTTAAATTATCCAATGATTACAGATGGATTATTGAAAATTACCCACTGTCATTTATATATTTTTTTCACTTTTGAATATGTCTACATGCTATTATATAACTATTAGCCGTTTTAATAAATATTGCAAACTTATTTGTGATGATGATGATGATTCAGTATGGGTGAATAAGATATTCTGTGAACGAAACTACGTTCACGACTATTCTGATTATAACGTACAACTATGTTAATGAATGCAAAGTTGTTACACGATTGCAATAATTCTATAAATAGAACGATCATAAAGAACATCTTGATTTCTGCAGTTACGTATGAATTGAACTCATTGTATTTATACTACATCGATCGATATATGAATCAAATAACAAAAGTATTAAAAGCTTTATTAACTCCACTTATATATAATTACTTATATTTCAAAAAAACAGGTAAAAAATTACTACCTATCTCTTCTATAATGTCTTTAACTATTTTCTAAATTTAATCGTTTTTCGACACACTACACAACTTTAACATACTACACTAGCTGCTGGCAAATTTAATTAAGCTTATTATTGTGCACCCTACCCTGGCTCTAAATATATTTACGCTGTCATTTTAATAATAGGTTGTCTGGAAGAGATCGCTACTAAAGTGATAAGACCGCCTGTTGTACTGAGTTCCATAATTTATTATAATGTATCTAGATATTATTTTGGTGTACAATAAAGAGGATTTTGCTTGTTTGAAGTGAAGAGATTCGAGCCGTTAGCGTACAGTGTCGTACGGCGCCAAGAGCGTTGTACGGTGTCGCGGGTATAGTAAAGTGCGCGAGTGACGAGTGCTTAGAGTACAGTAGTGACTGCGATACTAGTGAGCGACCCCGAACACGTAAATAAACAACATCCGTTATCACCGACCTTACTCCTTTCCTATCCCTTACCCACAACCGTGACATAATTATGTTTTTCTTGTTAATTTTCTTTTACACAACATAGTCATGAGACGGTGAAAAATACTTCAAAACTGATGAAACTCCACTACTCCCCTCTTATATCCATGTAACAGTTTCTTGTCAAGTTGCGTTCTGCGATAAGTACAAAATGATAAACAAATTTCAAGGGGCGTCAGGGACTTGTCAGAGGACTATTTACACACGTGCACGTCGTTGTACGTCCGTCTGTATAATGTCTGTGTGCATGCCAGCCGCC
Organism: Calpodes ethlius; assembly: GCA_018251375.1. Classification (NCBI taxonomy): domain Eukaryota; kingdom Metazoa; phylum Arthropoda; class Insecta; order Lepidoptera; family Hesperiidae; genus Calpodes; species Calpodes ethlius. The sequence goes on from DWPA01002146.1 coordinate 11,875, forward strand.
CGCGAGTACATTCAGCCAGCCACCTGGTAATAAAATCTTTCGTCTCAAAATATAAAAACTCAGAATGTATAAAATTCATGTTAACATGTCAAACCGGTTAGTTCCATTTTGACTACCTAACAAAAACTCTATTTCAAAATGGCAGATATAAAACTTAGACGTATAAATATATATAAAAACAATTTAATTTACTTTATCCTTAAACGCTCTATAATAAGGTACGTACTAAATGTAATTAAAGAAAGTGGAAAAAACGCGCGGGAAATGTATAATATCAGAACGGTACGCCATTGGCCGGACGCAGATAATATCATCGTGATACGTCACCGCTCGCGATAGCAAATCATGAAAATACGTCGTGCTAATTGTTTGTGATAAATTCTCTTTGTATTGTCAGATTTACTTGAGAAGGCAACCCGTAGCGAGATTGTTAGTTTTTTTTGTACACCTTTTAAATATTTGTTTTGTTTCGAAGCTGGAGGAGGATGTTGGTTCGTAAAGATTACTAAAGTTTTGCAATTAATGTTATTCTGACGATATAAGTGGATTTTTATTTCTCCTCATAAAACAACATAAAAGTGTGCCTCTAAAATATAGCCTGATGTAACTGTCAATATTTAAAAGATATCTCATTGCGCCAATTTTTATAAGCGAGAAATTTATGTTTGGTTCTAAATAGAAGTCTCAAAGTCTGATAGAAGTATGGGAACTGCGCTCACGCATTGAGGAAAAATTACAACATTCCATCTCGCTCACACCTATATCGCTATCGCATCGTATATCAGTGTTCACGGTATAGCTATAGCAAGGCGCAAAACCAGTTGTTTGAGTAATCTCCGGCCGTCAATGTTTGGTAGTGATGCGACACTACAAGAAAATCGATGTTATAATACTTGTAAAAAATCGATTTTGTAATGTAAAAAACAATAATTTAGTTTTTTAATAATATATCCAGATCACGCTGTAATTTGATCGTCTACTAGTGATTTGATCCCTATTTTACATAACAATGTGTCTTTAAAACAAAGATCCATGGCCACTGAGATAAAGGTTTCGGGTCATATGGTATGCTACTAATAAAATGTCCAGAAAATGCCTGGCTTGGAAAAGACCATTATAATTTTTTTTTGACATTTGTGGATGTATAGTTTTAGATGCAACTTTTGTGGGTTTAGTAATTAAAACTGATCGTTTTAATGTGTGTTCCTGCAATGTAAATTCTTGCCTATTTTGTGATAAACAAATATTGAATTTGTTGGCACCGAGTCATAAATGATTCATGGAATACAAGAAGTGCCTGCACCTCCTAAAAATCGTACCCACTGAGACACGAAGGCGCTTTTAAACTAATAATTTACCAGAACTATCGATTTTAATAAAGAATCGATAAATGATTTACTACACAAGCCTATTCACTCAGCGTAGTACTCGCTGCGGTAGTTGCTGGACGTGACTCGGATATCTTTGGCGTGCCTCGTTACTGAATAACTTGTGTCGTTGTTTATACCATACGTATCCAATGATATTATTTTTGTTTTAGTCGATGTAGTGAACATATGTGTAGTGATGGTCAAAGAATATACCGATATATTACGTGTGATGAACTATATATTACGTATTACGAACAGGATACAGTTTTACTAGGTGAGTAGAGCGAACGTTCGGATGAATGCTTAAATTGTTGTTTCATTCCAGTATGTCTAATTTCTGGTGATACTTGGATATTTGATACTCGCGAATAACTCGGCCAGTCAGTACGTATACCGAGACTATTGTTTTCATATTGCTTGGTTTGCTACTTTCGTCATTCACGTCTCTAGATCCGCTATAGTACGCTCCGTGACTGAAGGTAAGTGTCGCTGGTGGCTATCGGACTAGAGTGACAGGGTGGATAGCTGGACATCACCGAGACGGCGCGGCGCGGCGGTCCGGCGGCTGGCTGGAAAACGTCCACCGTGAACCGTGAAGGTCCGATTATAGATGCTTGCTCAACTGTTAAGAAGTAATTCTGCGGTTTAGATTTTCCGATTTTAATTATAAGTTACGAGGATAAAGATGATATTTTATCCGAACTCGGCTACTTGCGGCGTCAACGGGGTTTTTTAATGCGTTCTACGAGAAGTAATAAAACACGTATAAATAATTGACTAATGACTCGATTGCGATGTATTCGTTATTAAAAATATATTAAAAGTGAATTAAGCCAGATGTAGGTATTTAGTGCCCTAGGTACTGTACGGTCGAAGTCGGTCATTGTCTATCACATGGCCAAGTCCTGCGACGTGAATAGCTTTAACAATACGGCCCATAAATCTTAAAATTTTCATTATATCAACTAATTAAAACTAAGCCTCACTGTTCCGATTATACGCACAATATAATTATCACAATCTTGATACTTCCGACTCTCTGCTTGACTAGATTATGATTTCCTCATTAGATCATGTCACCAGTCATGGGCAAGTAATTACGGGACATGATCTCCGTTATCTCTTCTACAAACTAAGACCTCCTAAGTTAAAAGCGGAGGTGATTACGAATCGATGCGCTGTGTTGCTAATATTGTTAAATTAAATTGCTAGCCGATGCTGCCGAATTAAACTTCTCTAGCGCGTACGCCGCATCAACAGTGGACGAATACGTCTCAACTATTGCCTCCTCCTTATATTGTCGATATCTGTTTTAACAGCTTTGGTGGATCAAGTGCGTAACGTTATCAAAGCCATAAAATTCAAACACCAGAAAATCCTTCGAAGGCTACCATTAAATTAACTAGTTTTACTGCTATGCGTATATATATATTAATGTTGAAACGGCAGCCTCAACGAATTTTCTAGCGTTTGTTATTAAACTCGTAAGGAATTGGATACTTGTTATTGCCAAATGTACATATTCGACAACCAAATGCGTACGCAGGAAAATGGTATGAAAACGAATACTCAGTTGTTGATATGTGCGACTCTGTGAGAGACCTAATCAACTTATATGAAAGTATTTTAAGTTAATAATCTATCTCCATGTAAATAATTCAAGTCGGGGTTATTTTTTAATATTTTATACTTTTTCAATTACACTATAACCGATGTAGATTTATTCAACATTTTAAAATTTGATCTATTTATTTATTTAACCTTTATTGACCACAATAAAAATATCGGGAACAAATGGCGAGTTTAATGCTCAATGCATTCTCTGCCAGTTATTTTGTCATTTAATTATTTTTAAAGAGTACATGCATTGCAAATCACAAACCCATTATAAACCGCATACAAATCAAACTATTAATTTTGGTTTTGTACAAAAATATTTACTGCAGCGACCCCTAGTGGACACCAAAAATGTGGTGAATTTCGAATATACACTCTGCTTACATACAAATGCATTGGCACGTGTTGTGAAAAATATCTAAACGATGCACATGGAATCTAAAATTACTTGTCGACAAAGTTTCATTTCATATAAATCCTGTGGAGATTGAACAGTTTGAACACCTCCCACATGTTTGTTGTGGATATTTAAACACGTAGTGTTAACGTACTCTGTGCTGTCAGTCATTTTGCATTTTCCACAGAATGGCTGCATTTCCTACATTTCCACTGATTAAAACGTAATTTTAAAAGGCGATTTAATATATTATCGGCGTGTCTTGGAGACACAATTTCCAAAAATTTCTGAAGACTAAGGAATATATTTTTTCTGGTCTTCTAAATTGGTTCCCCCAGGCATAAAATCATAGGTATTAACGATTGCTTTATCATATAACTCAATTCGCTTGGTGTCGAAAATTCTGGGAATACCAGACTGCGGGCTAGTACCGAAATTTCAGTTCCGATATTGGAGACGATACCCATCAGACAAACCCCCCGATACTATAACTAGATTTAAGCCCCACATTTTGATTGAAAATCTTTAAAAAAAGTCAAATGTAACTAGGGTAACTCCCCTACAGGTAAAGTGGGGATGAAATATTTTCTTGTATACGAGGTATCGCTGGACAGCTCCATTTTACGATTTAAGAATTCTCGACAGCTAGAAATGTATCATGGACTCAATCATTGTAGGGCATCCATGCTCATGAAGTAGTCGTTCATGTCCGTTACTCGTCATCATGTCTAGATTTTTTTTGTCCATAGCTGGTGCAAATAAATGAATAAAAATATAACAAAGACAGTTTAAAATTGTTAACTTAACTTAAGTAAACCACCCTTAGTCCTTACACAAAACACAATATATGCATATACTGAACATCTTATTAAAAACTCTGAGTAAATTTAGTTTTTAAACTTTTATGCTATCAGTGAAACTGCAAAAATACTGCATATTGTCAATATTTGTGCTGTTATCCCTATATGTCATATAAAATGTAAGTTCTGTTTCCTCCCTTATAGAGTTAAGCATAGTGCAGTATTACGTCACAATCATCATAAAAATGTATTGCTATCGGAAATGAAGCAATATGTTAAAATTCACTCCACCGTACAACCCGACGTACGGCGGGTATCCACCCTTACGTAGTGCACATCCCGGCGATTCGAACGAAAAAA
>DWPA01002147.1:0-16416 GCA_018251375.1 Calpodes ethlius
TCCATAATAAGATTCCATTCGCGGGCCGCTGCAAAACTCCGACGATCGCGCACTTTTGGCGACAAAGCGCTGGCAGGAAGCCAGGCCCACGGCGCGCCATGTCGCGCCACACAGCGCCACACTGCGCCAGGCCACGCATTTACATATGACAACCTTTTTCAATACATATACAAGTACTTTTTTAATTTTAATTCTGTTGTCATATCGCCAGCGTACTTCGATAGAAGAACAATACTGTCCAAAGAAAAATAATTATGTAGATTTGTGAGGTTTTAGTCGATTGCATACTATAAGAGACAATCGTATAGTCTTGTGGAAGATATTTAAAAAAAACCGTCATAACGGTACGGAAAAAAATCATTTGCACTTTATGTGTACATGTTATATATATGTAATACCATGTCGATTTTATCTTTCTAAGTAAGATATGGCAAAATCAGAAGAGTTCCGTTTTGCATACGGAACTGTAAAAAGGATTATAGATATTCAAATCTCTTTTAAATCACCTGACTGTATGCAACGTAGCCGTGCATTCAGTAAAACACTTTTGCCTGGAGATTTAACTACTTACATTCACTTTGGGGTGTTTTAGCAATGTCCACTTAACAGAAAGATATAAGTGGCTTTTAATTTTAATTTTAGCGTACGGTGCTCAAAAATGTGCAAGAAATGTAAACAGCATTTATAAACGATTGGCGAGAGTGAGGGTTTCGGTGGTTCGAGAGATTCAAAGCCCACGCCGTTTTGTCTCGTAAAGTACCTACGTATTGAATCGTATCCACCATATACCAAGTTAGGCTTTCAATTTTTCTGTGCTGATTGTAAGGGTTACGGAAGTGTCCAATGATTATTCATCATTTTATCTATCCATCCATCAGCCTTTAAAGGTCAACTGTTGGATATAGGCCCCTAAAACAAATCTAAGCCTTCTTAATCCAACGGTTGCTCGTTGTTGTCTTCAGGTCGTATGTTTATTAATATGCCTTATATTAGTAAACACGCGTGACTAAAAATATTATACTGAATCTATTAACTGAGAACATCAACACTCGATACATTGCGCTGCTCACCGTGTGCCGTCTCTCTTCGTAGATTGCTCTCTTCATTCTCGATTCCGCGCAGTACTTTCTACAGAAATGCCCTGAAACGTTTACTCAACATTGACAACACCCACCGTTAATGAATTAGTAGTCAATTAATCAATAATAATATGAGCCAGTCATCACATCGTCGGTACACTTTAAAACTTTTCGATACACCCAAGTTTATTTACTTAATAACTCCTCCGATTCTTGTATTGCTTACTCAAAAATTAACCTTATTCCCTGTGGTTTGAAATCAAAACCGTATAATCAAGGTAGCATAAGTATTTATTTTATACATACTTATACTTTATTTATACTTTATCTCTTTCTATTTGTAACAAGTTTTCGTTACAAGACTTTCAGAAGGTTAGCTCGTATTAGAAAAGAAAAGCTAACGTCTTAACTCCTAAGAATGTAAATCTATCAAAATGACATCAAAGGTATTTTTATTGTTATTATATAGGTATTGTCATTTACTAAATATCCATTCATGTTGCAAACCTGCAACAGTGACACGATAAAATGACGCACTTGCAAATTGTAGCACACGTACTTTATTCAGTAATATGTTTACATTTACTGAACTAACTTTTTTAACTTGGAGAACTCATTATAAAATAAGTGTCTGAGACAACACGATGCACATGGTTCGATAACAATACATAATTTGGCTCCTGTACTGATTACTGAAGATGCCGGTTTCTTTGAATAAAGCTGAAAACTATCGAGGAGGTTGGGACAGTGACAATACACAGCATAATGGTTAGATTAAGATTTTGATATGGGAAGATCTCGCACGGCAGCACTGCGGGGAGTAGTTATAGAAAGTAGCACTTTACTTTGCAACCGGTAGAGGTCTCCACCGTGAATAGATTATAATATAGATAAATGAGATCAGAGGGTAGTACATACTAGGTACTGGAAAGTGACGCAGGCTCGTCGTGGCCACAGTTAACAACTTGATTCCTTCTGTTTGAGTGGTGTTTTGGTACGGGAAATATTACATTCTAAGGCAGAGATATTCTAAGCTGGTAAAGTTGTTTTGCTTGTATCTATAATGTAAAATATACATAATGTAAACTTTTTGCTGAAGAGACGTCCCTAGAGTCACGATATTTTATTGTTTATTATATAATATATGCCGTCGAGCTCCCTCCGTCACGGTCCATATTTGTTATGACAGTAAAATTATGAATTCATATTCAATTGTATAATATTCATTTCCCGCAGTAGTCGCCTTCCGGAATAATACCCGCTTTTTGTTAAAATATTTCGATATTTCACTCTCGGACCTGCGTCAACATTTTAGTGCCTTATCAAATATTTTGTAGTGACGAAAAAGCTTATCTTTTTATAATGTTTCATGTTCATGACATATTGTATGTTATACACGTTATGTAGCTCATTACACAGTATAACTTAGCGAGAAGATTATCCAGTGGGTATCTATTTCAATGTATATCGCTTCTATTTGTACGCTTAGGGTCTTTGCGACTGTGCGTAAACTTTCTATTCAGTATCTGACATAAAAAAGTTCCAACAATCAATTTGAGTCGACCGTGTAAGGCCGTGAGGCGATCCCACCATGAGACCGACGTCAAACAGACTTCTCTGATCGTGGATATTAACGTATTGTTTAGTTAATACACCTGTTTGTTTCATTGAATGGTTCTCTTCAATGGTTTTTCTATGTTGCTCGATCTTACTGAAGATAGCCTTCACAAACAATAGTTATACTGAGACCTCATCGATATGTTGCCGGCATACAAGAGACGGAGGATCTGAATTGTTTATAACAAAATTAATGGGAGAGATCACAACGCGAGCAATTTGTTAAAGTTGTCCTTACTAACTATCTTCACGAGGTTTCCGTTTCACAGGCGGTAGGAGCCGTGCCCGTGAAGCTAAAAGTTTCGTCGTCACGTCGTCACGTGACGAATAATTATCCGACAATATTTATTTGTTTTCGGGTCGATATTATAGATCCCTCATCCCCGTACGTCCCCAACCCCAACCCGTACCAATCCCAGTGATGGGGTGCGAGTGTATGAGCGTTAATTTGGAATTCATTAAAAGTCCGGCGAACACTATGGAGTGGTATAGAAGATTAAACTATTGGTATAGAAGACGGGCTTAATGATAAAAGCATTCTCTACCATTTAACCTTAGGGCAAAGCAGATATTCAAGATGGCGGTATCGCCAATATATATGAAGAAAAAGAAATGCATATAAGTTTTATACAAATGTACTACACCTACCCTCATTGCAATTGAAAATGACAGTGCCTACCCGCATTGCAAATGTGAACAACACGTGCAGCGTCCAGGTAGTTATACATGAACAAACGGTATAAAAAAGGAAGATAGACGCCGACTCGGGGCATTCGTTCATCGACCGTCGTGTTGCGCATACGTTACATAATTAATCAAAGAGAAACTTTGTTATCGAGTAGTCTAGAAATCTGCATCAATTAATTTTGTTTATCAAAAGTTGTTTAGTAATTAAATCGGAATAAATTGTGATCACGCTACATTTATACGATTACTCTTTATAGTAAAGAAGATATAATATAACGTATTTTTTCTCTTCACAAAGGTGTGCGGCGCGTGGCGATGCGGAGGGACAAGTTGTGCTGCACTACGCCGCCCGTCGCAGTTACACGGAGCAGTAATTAGTTAAGTCGGGAGAAGTTACTTACTCACTTTGTTGCGAACTGAGCAACTTAACGAACTTACCTGTGTCTAAAGATAGAATCTTTATAGTAGCGCTTGCCGACGGATGTACCGACCACGCGTCTCGCTACTTACAAACGTTACCTACTTAGATGTCCTGTCTCGTTATTGGCGCACTTTGATAACCGAATCTGCATGAGAAAAATGTACGTGAGACCAGTGTGTGTGTCTACATTTATAGTAAATGTGCTTTTTGGTACATGCATAAGATTCATATTAAACGAACATTTCAGACAAGGCGGTGACAGGGAGAGACATTTATTTTGGAACGCTGGCCTCATTTTAGAACCTTTTTGATGACATACGTTAGAGATACATTCAAGGTTCTAGCATATGGCAAGTCTGTGTTTGTCTCTATGCTTATATAAACCTAAAGTATTAGTATAGTACTGACCATTGATTATATGTAGTACCAGATTGAGTGACTCGACCTTCCTCCAATATTGCTTAAATTGTAACTCATTAACTATTTAAGTTATAACCACATCAATCGGTACTTTCCTCCTCAACTCTTCATTAAATACCACGGTTGTCAATGTTAAGAAAAATAATTCTCGATGTACACAATTAAGTCTCTTCTTTTAAGTTCAGTCTGGACAGAGGTAAGGATTTAATGTCGTCACTTCTTAACATTATCCACCCACTTTAAAGTAAGTTAACTTAATAGTCTCCCCAATCTACTAGCTCTTTTTTGAAAAACCAGCAGATGTTGAATAAGTTTGACGCAATTCGCGGAGCACCGGCTTTCAGCGTAAACTTTTGTTGCAGCACTCGGCGGGAGAGCCCCGCCGCCGCCGCGGCGCTGGTAATTGACTAAGCGTAAGCCGATGTAAAATGGATTCGCCGCAGAAGCCTAACACGCCTCGTGAAAGGTTAAAAGTGTAGCGTAAACGATTTATTTACACACGAGAGGTTTCCGCCGGCAAACACCGGTAACGACCGCCCGGAGATTTTCACATATTTACTTATAGATATTTACTCTGAAAGCACTCGTCGAAGACGCGGCGTTTAGAATTTATCCAAATTGTATATGTGATGGGGATTTGCTATTTTGGTCACTATGACGATGTTAACAATGCATTTTTTTGTTGTTTAGTAATTTGCTAGACGCTTATAATGATTACACTGAGATGGCTCTAGTCATCAGCCTCGCTGTGGACGAGTCGACAGACTGCCACCGTACCTGCTGAGTCGAAGCTCTCCAATGGCATCATTTTAAGAATAACTCTCACTTCCACACATTGATCTTCCTGTGCTATACGTTCGACTCACATTTGAGATTTTTTTTACGCGGGATCCCTTGAAATAACAAAACTTTCGTGCGAATAATATTCGTTAACGAACATTTGACAATTGTTACTGTGTTAGTTAGGATTTTTCTCGTATCATTTACGTTATTATCCATTAGCCGGTAAATCTCATTGAGTGTTGTCTATAAATAAACCAGAATCCTTAATTAAACGAAAAGGCGTTGCTTGACGTTAATGGTCGCCGCTTCACAAAACAAGTGTCAATGTTTTTTTATAAAGGTGTTATAAAACACGGCCCCCGGCGGAGTGGCGGAGTGGCGCCGATATTGAACAAATATCATTGTGCGGTGTAGCGAAGCCTCCCTTCCGCGATCGGCTGTCGAAAGTGTGGGCGGGAAATTGTTTCGAGAAAAATTTCACTGCTCCGTCATCACGTGACAAATTGTACGCGCGCGTAATACTCCGTGATTTATAACCATATTCACGGCATTTTGCTTTAACGCGGTGCACAGTGGTAAGAGTATTAGGCGTGAGTGAATGTAGGCTTACATTTAGTAGGCGGGTGTTTGGATGAAGAGCATTAGTACAGTATTTGCTCTCTTTAACCTTTGGCAGAAAAGTATGCACATTATCGTTTGTATTATGTAATGGTGAGTTACAAGTCAGTTAGGAAATTTTAATTACGTAGAACTATTTCGTGAAATTATGTTTTTAAAAGTTTTCTAGACAATGGTATAATATATCCATCATATTTTATTCTTGTAGTAGCTCTGTATCTGATTATTCCGTGGATTATAAAAAATGTTCTGTTCTAGGTGTCTATTGGTGTCGATGTTTTGGAAGACAGGGATTTTTATATTTTAATGTCAACGTAAAGTTAATGTTAGTTCTTCAGTGTGTTTATTTATCATGCTAGCTGAATGAGAATTTCGCACTCTTATCGTATGAAGTTGAAGTTCGACACACTTCTTTAATTCCGGAGACAATTTATCTGTATAACAAGTATGTCTTGACACTTCTCGTAGGGTTTCCTCCAGACCATACTATTGCACTAGTATAACGGTGAACGGTTTTGCCTTTGAAACCATTACTTAAATACAAAAAAAAAACAATTATACCGAGAGATGATGAAGTGATTCATTCTCCTTTCAACGGGTTGCCAAGTGTACAATATAAGCTGTAAGTAAACTCTGAGTATAGGAATAGAACCGTAGACATTCGATAGCAGTGAGCACATATATCGAGGAGCGAGCGGCGAACGAGTCAATGTTTAATGAACGCCAGCGGAATAACTAGCGGCGGCTAATGGCGGCGAGACGAAACCGGATGCGAGCCGGAGCCGGGGTAGCCCCGGCCGCGGACTGTATCGCATACCGATGCTTCGCCAAGAGCTCCCGGCCGCGCCCGCCGTCAGCCGGACTCCACTCGTAACGAGGCACACAGCGTAAGAGTACGTACTTTAACGTTACGTTATTAATGGCTATACATGTCCGCCTTGAATCGATGTTTTGTTTTTTTTTGGTTGGAAACATAAAAAAAAATAGTAATATTCGAAATATGCATCATAAATTTTATGTGAAAACGTCAGGATGATAAAATATTATTTAAAAAATTATATACATGCTTTTATCTATACTACTGCCCTGAATAGCAAAACATAATAAAAGAGCTATATCTCTTTATTAATTCGTTGTGATATATATATTTTTAACAATTTGCGGTATCAGTCTACGATGGGCTCAGATAATGAACGTGTACGTGTCGTTGGGTGTATTTATAATACAAAAGTCAATTTAAATGCACAAGTATCCACTAAATGAGGAGGAAGTAAATATTCTTGCTCTCTACACTACTCGCGTCCCTGCCAATAACTCCATGATTATTGTGGATCCGTAATTTGACAGAATTTTCCTGATAACTGTATCGTTTACCTCGCCCTTCATTGCTTTCATTGCTCCGCGCCTACAGGGTACCAGCTGTCACTGTTTATTCATTGTCTGTCGGTCCGTTCCTGTGTCACGAGGCTTTTATATAACCTATCTAACTTTATTTAGCCGTAATAAACACACATTTCTATTTATTACAGTATATACATATTACTACGGCAGCTATAACAGTTAATACTAAAACATAACAGATATGAAATGAAATTGTATCCGAAGCTGGCCTATACAAACATTTTTACAAAAGTTAAACTGCGTCATAGCTTCAACAACTTCCTACAGTGAGTGGTCCTTGATGTTGTATTTTTTCCATTCACAGTTTATAGATAGAACGCACTACTACTATGTCTATATTTAAAACTCAGGTGCAAGCCGTTTTATTATCATAATTATCATATGATATTGTTTCTGTTCGGCTTAGCTTTCAAACTTTAATGGAGGGATCTTGAAATTATTACAAAATATGTAGCACCGTAGTTGCCACAACAGTAAATAGGGGCAGTCAAATAAAAAACAAATTAAAAGGCATACAAAATTCTTTCGGCGTAAATGTCGCGCAGTGGTGGTACAGAAACCTGCGTGTGCGAGTCTCTCGAGTGTCATAAACGCAGCCCATTATACTTTACTGTATGTGTATCTGTGGTATGTGTGTGTGTGTGTGTACTCTGTGTTTATACTCTTCCGTTTCGTGTTGACGGTCTGTTGTCTCTTTCTTCTATTCTGTCTAACTGTGTGCCCCTCGTGTATTAGTTAGAAATTATTTGTAAATAAAAATTAAGTAGCGTTTTTATTTTTTACAATCCATTATTTCTACAGAGTCGGACGCGAATTTGGCCGGTTTTACAATGTAGGCACATTTGGATATGAGCGCACGCGACTCCCGGAGTAGGTGCCATCAAAGCCAACAACCCAAACGCGGTAATGATATCCGAGATAAGAAGCGAATGACTGTGGCTGGTTATTGCGCTCACCTTCGAATGGATGGTATAAAAATGTAATAACGAATGTTATAAAAACATATTGAGCTACTTAATTTTTTACATAAGCTTCAATGTTCACGAAAATGTAAATAATTATGTGGCGACGACCGACCCTCATTCATATGTATGAAATTATGCCGTTTGCACAAATGTGTGTCGCTCGCAAGGGACGGCCGGGGCTTGGGCGGGATATCGATGAAATTTCACTTTGAAGATTTTCTAGGGATTTAATATAGTGTTGTAATAAACGGTGTAATGTCATTGTAATAAACACGATGATAGATTCGGAGGACAGCTTGGTGCAGCCACTCCACGTCTGTTGTACATATTCGATATGAAAAAATCCAATGGACGGATAAAAAAATCGAAGAATTTGCTGGATCAAATGAAGACTAGGACAGATCAAATACGATGGAGGCGAAGTATCCTAATTTTGACATCGTGTCGTAGCGTCAGAAAAAATAATAAGAGAATATAAAATACTCCTTAGTCACATACATAAAATACGTACAACGAAAACAATACACGTTACCTAAAGGTATTTATATGAATAACATGCTGTGTTGACTGTTGCGTCCTCGTCTAGTAGTCGTTATTTGGGTAAATAAACTTACACAATCGGTTCACCAACAGGCGCGCACGTCCGCTCGGGCCGGCAGACGAACAAGCAATGCCTCTCTTCGCTCGAGTTCGTGCGCGCGTCCCTTGCCTTTTATTCATCATTCACATCTATTACACGGATACATTTTACGTATTCAGTTGACAAACGAGCAGACGAGCTGATGAGGATTAATTACAATCGCCCTTGGACATCAGGAGCACCGAGGCTTCACAGATGTGGTTCTAGGCGGAAGAAATACCTTCATGCAAGTATCGTTGGGTTTAACCGGGCGATCTAAAGCAGGACAAACCTAGCGCCATAATCTGATCACTTTTACCGCGAGCAGGTAAGTTTAGTTTGGATTCAAGGATGGAGCTCATGCCCTAAAAATAGTCTGTTGTTTAGTCGCTGAAAGTTAAATGATTAAATCCGTGTCAACATCGAGCAAAAATATAAATCCAGCGCGGCCCGTCCCTAGCGCATGATGTATTTAAACTAGGCAGAGCGCTCAGCTTTGTTCCAGCAGATCTGGGGTAATACCTTCTTGTGCTCTGGAGACGCTCCGCTCACTAGTGTTGCAGTTTGGGCGCTGCGCTGCAGCGAGCGGCGGTCTTAAGTCGTTGTTGTGTTTGCAAATGACGGCTAAAGTTGGGTCGTTAGTGCCGAGTTTCGGGCGGCTCAGGCCCTCCGGTTGTAGAAGTATAATGTCGTTCGTCCGTGTCCCGTCTCATCGTTTTATTCACGTACTGACATTTATACCACCCCATAGCTGCAATGAGCATTTATGCAGCGTCGTTTCTCATTTGTACACATATTATATATATTATTAAAATATTTTTTTCTTAGTGATATGGACATATAATTAAGCCCGTCCGGTGATAGGACCCTACTGGGAGCGACAACTGAAAACCTACGCTCTATACCGGCTGGTGCAATTTGTTTCGGTCATATCAAAAGTGCGCCTTTTAGATGTTGTCCGCTTAAAGCACAGAGGGGCTAGGGTGACGGAATGCGCTCCGGACCTCCTCAGTGGTGAGAGGAGACTACAGTGGATTGTAACCAGACGGAGACGTAAATAAATTGGTGCGGCGTCGGCGTCCACAGTAGATTAGTTTCCCAACTCTCTTAATCGAGTCGGCGCGTTTGCTGCGGACAAGTGCTGAGACTCACGGATATAGAATTAAACCGACTGCACTTCTTAACTGACGGTTAAACTCTCAAGTTCAATCTAGTTCCACTTGCAGCTGAATATCGATTTGAAGAATCTCGTAGACAAGTTCCCATTTTCTCAACTAAAAATAAAAGAAGTTTAAATTTGGAAAATTGTGGTTTCGCAAATGTTCCCTTCGTCATTATGTTGGTGACGACGAAATAGGTATTTTCATACTTTTGAAAAATAAATATATCCATGAACTATACAGTAGACAATAACGACAGTATCTGTCTATCTGAGACATTAAATAACGACGCTTTTACAGAGAGCTATTTAAATGAATTATAATCTGGTTCAACCGAGATCTTATAGGGTCGATATACAAAAGCGGCTCGATGGTTATTTTTGGGTTTTTACTGGAGTAGCTATTAATAAAAGCTTGTTTTTAGTTTAGCTATATTCCATTTTGAACTTTTTAATCTTATACAAACGTTGTTCTTCCAATTTGCGTGGACGATGGACATTCACTAAAATGGAGTTCATTAATTACTCATGAGGTTTCACTGTTGGACGGCAGTTTTCTTGTTATGTCAAGACGTATCTAGTGAGCTCAAATAAAATTTGTTTAGAAGTAAACGTTTTAAGGAAGGCCGGCTCTAATAAGGGAGCTTTTTAGAAACGTTTTATGGACTATCTTTCAATTGCATCATCATTGTAATATGGTAAATATTATAGTTTAGTTCACTATTGTATTTTTAAAGAAACGAATATTTAAAAGCTCTAAATCGTTTAGAGAAATAATATTCTGAAACTAGAATGCTAACTTTTCATGGCGACAACATTGGTTTCAAAGGGTTGGAGATGAATTATTTTACCTTGCCATATTTTGTTTAGAGTCGCTCAGGCACGGAGTATTAAACCAAAACAATATTAACACTCTTAATACGGAGCGCGTTATACAAAATTTTGCTGTTCGACGGTCTTGGGCTCTTGGCAGACTGCGGAGCTGATATTACAACGTAAGGAATTCTTGTGTGAAGTACACTATACACCGTTAGCCAAGCATTAACGAACGTTAAGGATTTACAAACAATGGAATAAGAAAAACAGATGTATCTATAGTAATATTATAAATGCGTGTATATGTATAAGTGTGTTTGTTTGTTAGTTTGCTTGCTTGTTTGTTTTTTTGTCCTTCTTTCACGGCGCAATCGAGCCTGGTTGTGGTATGATTTTTAGTTTGAAGATAGCTGCCTGACGACGCCTACTATTGAAAACTTTTCCGCAAGAGAACATCTAATTTTTATGGAAAAATCCATTATGATATATATTTCAGCCAAATTGAAGAAAGTATTCGACAACAAAGCGTTGCCTGGCAACCATTGACTGAACGAAATTGACAAACCTTTTTATTGCTGTCCTTTTTACGCATGTCCTTTAGCCGCGGGCAATATCTAGTGATTATGTACGGCCAACAATTTTAATGTTTCGATGTAAGAGGCTCCGTCCATTCTAGAGTATAAATTAATCCACCATACTGCTGAAGCACCGTGCTGAATTACGGACGAAATTGAAGGTCCGTGCGTTTTGGATCACCCAGTTCAATTTGGACGGTGTCTACACGATGATAGAGTAAATTCTCGTCTAGAAAACTACCACGTTCTTATTAAACTGAATCATGAAATGTTTGTTTACGTTTTTCTTTAGCAATGTTGCAGTCAATAATAATGCATCCGCCTCCTTCGCGGCTGGCTGCGCGCCAACCATTCGTTTGTCGACTGATAACATAAAAAATGCATTTTTAATCCAATCATGATTGAATTCCCGACCTTATAAAAAGTGATATGATTTATAAAAATATAAATAAATAATTAGACTTACACACGTCTTTAAATTTTATTCATCATATATGTTAAGTATATCTGTCGTTCGTCTGGCCATATGTGAAGTGACTTGCCCCAGCAGGAAATAATACCAAAAAATATGTAATAGTTTCTGGTTTTTGCATCGCACCGATCTCCATTAATCTTTCAAACAAACATAAGGTACAGACAGGGACCTTTCGATGCTGACATATTTATTGTATTCACTCGACATTTCTATAAACAAAGGCCGGAATCGAAAAGGGTCTCTAAACTCCTTCTTATTCATAGAATTCTGAGCCTCCGTTGATGCCTTTACATGTCTCTTAATACCCAAAAAGAAATGAATTCCGACTCAATACAGAGGATATAAAGTTCAGTTTAAGTCAAGCCGTAGCATCCGGGGAGACATGTGTAATGCTAAAAGCAATTCAAGTTCGGAATTTGCCAGATATTTGCAGATGCAAAGTACTCGGTATGTTTAGGGAAGCGGCCCCTTTGGCACTGGTCGGATTGCAAATCGACATGTACTTGTTGTATGATTAATCTCGGTGAACTCAAACACTTTCTGTAAATTACTTTTACTGAACCACATCGACCAGTGAGATTACCGTCCTTGCAGCAGTTCTGCAGCACTTTACCTGTATGATGGTCATGTGATTTCAATTAGAATAGTAAACGTTGTTCTAATCTAATTATAAAACTACGACACTGATGTATCACTCCTTCTGATCAATGTAATTTTCTAGTATGTCATGGAACAATTGCTTTCGGCAAAAAGCTGAGTTGCTTTACGCTAGGATGAGCAGAAGTACTATCGGAATTCATGGGAAATGTCAGAAACTTTTGGCATTTTCGTGTTCAAGGAAAATTACAATTTCAGTTTGAATCGCAGTAGCAGTTCCTAATTCAGCCGCTAAGCAGCGGTCCCCCGGGAGCGGCGACACTTGTTGAGCTTGGCTAACTAACCGCGGAGAATGGCGGCGCGCACTGCCGCTCCCGCGCCGCCGCCACCGCCGCCCGCGGGGTACCCACCGTGACGTCCTCGGGGTTATTAAGGATATTATTGTTGAAAGGCTTCTGAAACTTACTTAGGTCTTCTTAACGCTAGATAATTTTACGTTGGAGCCAAACTTCCATATGTTTTTTTTAGGAAACCTGTAAACCGGTACACTTGGGTTTTCATATCAGAGCAGGCCAGGCACGTGATAGTGAATGATGGGGAACATATAATTTCCAACATTATCGATGACAAATCCGTGAAATTGCATTTTTATGCGACTCCTGCATAATAATAGGTACTGATACGATAAAAATGTTTGTTTACATTTTTGATTTAAAACGAGTGTGGTCTATCTAGCTATCAGCCTTTAAGGTTCACTGCTGGACATCGGCCTCCCCTAATTTGCGTCACTCAGACCCTTCTTGAGTCTTCTGAATCTTCGAATATCCGTTGTCTTCTTCAGGTCGTCAATCCATCTGGTTGCGTGGCGATCTACCTTCCTTTTTCCGAGACGTGAACGCCATTCAAGATCCTTTCTTCGCCGGTGGTTATCAGTTCTTCTTACTATATGTCCAGCTTACTGTCACTTCAGCCGGCTTATTTTTAAGGGGTCGCAAGTGTGGTCGACCGCCAGTAAAATTTCTAGTGTCATGTGTTAGTACCTATTGTACTGAACCTAGCGACAAACAAGAGAAGTGATCTCACGCCAATGGCTCGACGGTTATTCAGGAGCACCGAGAGCCTTCTATACAGTCCCCTCGCATAAGATTTCCGTCAAAAATGAAACTGACATCGAAACTTCTTGTTGCTTGATTAATTTTAAACAAAATATCTTCGTAATTTATATTAAAGGCAAATTGCTGCTCTTGGAGATATCCGACAATAACAATAGGGGAATCACCGAGTGCCGGTCAAGAAGGAAGCGCTGATCCCGCTTGTTAATAGCGGAGGAGCATGGCACGATGCCAGCGGGAATATTGCAACATTGCGTGCTCATTGCAGGTGAAAGGCTCCGTGCACAATGCTCGCAGAATTAACATAGTTACGCAATCCTGCAGTAAACGGGTTAGTGATTCAATTGAATGGTGACATGTAACGCGTGGTACTAGGCGATTAGCAGCCAGTTAGAGGTTGAGAATTAGGTTTGAATTGACTATTGCGGCCTATGCTGGGTTGTACTGACACACACATTTTTTTCCTCGTCATAAAATAACATGTTCAATGTATATTGTATCTGGACTACATACCCATACTTATTAAAATACAAACCCAAACAAAGCTATTTCCATAAGTTCAACGGTATCAGAGGTCATGGCTTTTGACCTTCCCGTATATAAAGAAGTAACTCGGAAAGTTGTTAAATATTCAAATCCTGTTCACTGGTTTCCGCCGCGAGGCGCGGAGGTACTTAATGTAAACTTTTTTTCCACCGTTTCAAGTGGCGGGCAATGATTTAAACTTCAGACGCCCACTCGTATCAAACACGAGATTTGAGTCCTTTTCAAGTAATGTACTAAGATAGAAAATTATTTCTGTATTCGATAAAAAAAAATCAGAAAAAAAAAAAAACATTGTTATGCCCATCGTATGATGGTGCTGACCATCAATATGATAATTATAATCTAAAATCAAGCGCTGGTCAACCCGGTTCAACAAATGAATTCCTTCTCCACCATATCGATAAAAAATACGACAAGGACACTTCAAACGAGTGTTATAGAAACCATGTAACAAAAGGATGTGGGTCCCGCGCAGGCGTACGGAAAAAAAAATACATTCCCAATAATCTGAACGTGAGTCAGCATCGACAGGACGATAACAATACAATTACAAAACAAACAGTCGAGTGAGCGGCGGAGCGGTGGGAATGCTATTGTTGGAAAAATACGTTTGTCGAATTCAATGATTTTGCCACACCGCGGCACCGCGGCACCACCGGCCGGCGTACGGCGCCCGGCGCGCGGCACCGCTGTCAATTTGCGCTCCGCTGCGATCTGTTGCGAAATGCGTCAGTAAACACGATTTATTTGTGTGGTTAAAATATCTTAAAGTTCATCTCAACAAGCGTGCTCAAAAGTTCGCCAGTTGACCTCTTTCTTCTTCTTACTCGTATCTTCTTTACTGAAGGTCGGATATTCTCTGATATTCCCCTAAGCAGTGGTTCCTTACCTGTTACCCGTGTGATTGATCTACGGTATGTCGGATACATTTAATGACAGCAATATCAACTATCTTTCTTATCTAATTAGAGCATCTGTTTGTCGACTAGTTAAAAAAAATTGCAGTAAGTGTGACGAAGTAAACATATGCTTCATCTAGAGGAGCAGGCACCTCTTCCTCTTTATTCTATTCAACTACATGGCAAGTACTTCTTTACACGAGTCTCATTATTTATAACAAATATATTTCATTTCTCGAATTAGTTACCATAGACAAGGAATACAGTGTATATTTTTTCTATGCAAATAGTCGCTGAACGTATTTCAAGTGACCTGATGGTAATTTATCACAGCATGTGAGATAGATGGCAGTACAGCGTGGTACTGGTTGTCATTGTTAGCTGATATTTCTTATTTATATGTTTGAAATCGTGGTGATCTGAAGCGTGGAATCTTTTTATGATGTTTTTTTCTTACCTTCTAACATTGTGGCGTTTACGAATTGTGGATATTGAAGGGTAACCGAAAGCACATTTTGTTTTGAAATGGCTACCAACTTCTATGCCGTTTAGATACTCCCGCATCGTCCAATGTATTTCAGGCCTCCATTTGCTACAAGTGACTATAACTGTAGCGCAGCTCCAATTAGTAGTCATTACCTTACACACAGCATAATTATTTCAATTCAACTCATTATAGAGATCACTAACCTCATTACTGACGGCACGTCTCCGCCACATAATGACGGCATACGTGTGATATGGCGGCATGTATCTCGCTCCGTAATCGCACCTAATTAGACAAAGGAATTATTACACAATTAAGTGATATTGCACACGGTTCAACCCTAATTTTATGACGTCAACAACCGTTAAGCTGAAAGCGTTTCTGTGTACGATTAACGAGCTTTGACATGCCGCGCTGCGAGGAGGAGACGGATAACAACACTGCCGGGGTTCGAGTAACAATATTTTGTACGGTAAATTCTGTTTGATTTTGAAAGGTTTAGCGCGCGTTTATCGCTGGTGTCGTTGCACTTCGGTTCGTGGTCCTGGACTAAAAAGGCACGGAATAAAAAAACACGAAAGATTAAATTCTATGTACTCCACGGTTCAGTAAACCTTTATCGAAAAGTTAAAGGTTCAAAATTCAAACAAAGAATGGTGGAGTAGATAGCAGCTAGGAGACGGACTGGAAGAATTACTCAGTGTACAATTTTCGGTGGATGAAAAAGTGCACTTTGCGCGTCGGCGTAAGGCCTTGCGAGAGCAGTTTTCGGAATTGGCTTTGCGTCCGTTCACACGGGCGACAGCGCCGCCACTAAATGACGTACTCGTAAATAATGTCGCTGCGATATTTTAGGGATGTTTCAACGATGCGTTCTCACGTAGTGACAATGACACTGTCGTTCTCTAGTTGGTGGATTGTTGCTGCATTCATACTGTATACACATTTAAAGCATAAAATGTAGTACGTGTGAATGAAATGTTTCATTAAAAAAAAAATGCGGTCTTCGATATCGTCGTGCGACATTTCGTTGCGATGATGTCGCGCGTGTGAACGGACACTTAGCCGTTTGCTCAATCAAACCAATCGAGTTGACGCTGCAATGTCCGAGGCGGCGGGCGGCGGGCGGCGGGCGGCGGG
>DWPA01002148.1:0-16416 GCA_018251375.1 Calpodes ethlius
TTAATTGAATCATAATGATAGATAGATAATATCGGTATCATTCGTTTTGTGGTTAACACAATCGGCGGTGATTTATGTTCACTGTGCATATTTTTTGGATCTGTTGAAGTGACAAACAAATTTCGTTTCGGTGTGGGCTTGAGAGCCTGCACTTTCTTTCTGTGTTTTGTTTTAATCATATAATGATATAATGGAAGTGATAATGGATTCCAGTAGCTACTTATAATATTAGTTCGTTTTCATATGCCACGATTCATTGTATTTTCAGCACTTTTATCGACAATACAAAAATGTTATAAAATGTTATAAACAATCTTATTGCTAAATGTTTGTGAACGATATTCATAGTCAAACATATTTCGAAAAAATAAGGCTAAAACATAAAGTAAGCTTTAATTTTATGCTTATAATAATTCTATAATTGAAACATCTTGTATAAACAAATCTTTATCATTTCTGTGTACTATCCGAGTCTCGTACATAAGAGTTTAAGAAAAAATATCACGTGAAGGAATTCTATATTAGAGAGTTATCTTGGGTTTATTCGCCAGCGTTACTGATATGCAAAGTGACTTTGTGGTCGTGTTCTTGTTGATATAAAATGCACGCCAGAGGGCGCGCGCCGCCTAATCCAATAGAGAAAATAAAGAAAAGCATAATTTTTTCACATTACAGAAAAAGGGTGGAAATGATATTGATATGGACGATAAGCAGGAAAAATATATTTCTATTCTACATTTTCTAGTACATTTAGATATAGAAAATGTCTTTAGGAAAAAAGATAATTTTCCTTGATAACTATATTTATGTAATGATACACATATTATAAAGAGTGCATACTGTTAGGTCCTAACCGATAATCAAATACAGTAATTGAGAAGGTGATAATGATAATTACTCAACAATGTGAATGTGTAACTACAACACTGGTAAGAGAATATTGTTGTTTCCTTTCATCGATTGTGATATATTCTGTTGTCCGACATTCCGACACGTTATCCTTAGCGCAAAGGAAATAAATGGCGCTCCGCAGCATCGTTTTATTTCGCAGCTCTTGCACCTCCGACAATAATCCCCCTTATTGCGCCTTTTACGGAAATCCTCTTAATGCGGAACATCACGTTTAAACTTTTTACTGTCATGATTGAAACGCCAATTATTGCGAGAAAGTATTTGACATAGAAGAATATATAAATGATAAAATTGACACGAAATAATTGTACAGTATCCAGTTATGTGTATATGTTAGAAAGTTATTCGGTAATTTTGTTGTACAATTATAAAACATCTGTTGAGTGGGTTTTCCGAAATGTTGAAATAGATTTAATTAAAGGTAGGATTTTAAAAAAGGTAAAAGAGGTTTTTAAATAAATGTATTCGTGATTCTTTTGTTACTGTTACATGAATTTGAATTTAGAAAATATAATATTAATTTTATAATATGGTTGTTATTCACAATCCATCTATCTCTATTCTCTCCTCAAATGGATTCCTAGAGGATAAATCCATGCTCCAGTGCATATTGGTTGAGGGGTTAGCCGTATTGACGTTAGTTTTCTCTGTTGCCATGACATGGCTATAGACTATGCAGAAGTATTAAATATTCACTAATAATACTATACATTTTTTACACACAATATCTTTTGTCATAATCTAAGACTACAAGCTGAAATCAGAGGTTCCCCTGTTGTTTACGAGCGAACGTCGAAAGTTCCGTAATGAAACATGTGAAAGACTTTTATTTTAGGAACATTGTTTGCGTCACACGTCTCTCTAATACCAACCAAAAAATAAGTTGTATGCGGAAAATCTGTTACACACAAAGAACAATCTCGGAGATATTGTTTTACAAGTTCGGTTTTGCTTTTCAGTAAAAAAAATTACTAACCTTTATTCATTACGTAGTAATGACTTCTCTGTGATATGTTATCACCGTTGAAAATGAAGGTAACTAAAGTGCAATTTTAAATCTGCCTGAGTGCTTTTTCTTTCTCGTCTTTCTAACGTTGTTGAAAGCAGGCTTTAGTCTGTAGCTGACGTTTCATTTGCAACTTCTAGGTCCTGTTCCATTCAGAGTAAGTATAACATAGTTATACCAAGACGAAACACTTCCTTGTTTAGAAATAAGATTGACATAACTTTACATTTTTTAATTCTTTTATGTCAGCTTATTGTTGGGTTTTGATCATATTAAAAACAAATCTGTACAATTTACTCAACTCTATACCTACTTTATTCCGATACATAAAAGTATTAAAAAATAATCATACTAAACTACTTCACAAAGTGTAAGAAGAAACATGATGTAAGTGCATTGAATCATTGATAAAGTATCCATCACTACAGTTACTTAGCTTTATATTAGTAGCTTTAAATCAACAATAACCGTTACTTATAAATTAATTAGCTGACTAGGAAGACAATGTTTGCCATATATTTTAAAGTCCAACTAGCTTATAAATAAACATGCTAAGTTTATTAGGTATTTGTCTCTTATATTCAAATTTAAGTTTTAAAATAAACACAAAGAAGAGTCATAGCTTGGATTAAAGTAGTTGTATCTTGTTTATTAATAAGGCACTAAAAGGGGCTTCTCATCGGCTTAAGCAGAGTATGAAAAGCTTTTTGTCTAAGGCATCAGTGGAAGCATAATTTCGTGAAATTGTACTGCAAGCTGTCTCATTGGATGACAACGAACCCGACATGTCGTTGTCGGCGCCGGCCTGTCGTCGCCGTCAAACTCCCACTGGTTTCGTGGTGACATTTTACGTATGTTGTGTATACGCGAACTTGCATGTGGGCGTGACAGTGACGTGGAGTTTAAAATGAATTATAAAGCCGACGTGTTGTAATTTTGTCATTAAATGAAGAAAAGTAAGTGCCAGTTTCGTGTCGCTGAAGATTGTTGGAGCTAGTGCCGCGGCATTGGCATGCCAATGAAGAAACGCCCTAACAAATTTAATAATATTTTTATAGCGCTACTTCAATATCTCGTATGGTTTAGTCGATTTTTTAGTTATCCGAACCATACATTTTTATATGCCATAAGTAAAATTTTATATAAATAATTAGAAAAAAAACATTTCTACTCCATTTCTATAAATTCATTTTATAACATTTTTGGCATTGGTTACCAAAAATAGCTATTCTATATAAAACGTATACCAGTCATAATGTGAATATTTCAGTCACTGCTACTTAAGATTACGTTAAGATAAAAAGGTCCTTAAAAGAATAACAATAAGTTACTTATATTTATGCATGGAACTTCACAATTTTGTTTCTAAATACATGTTTGATTATTTGGTATGTAAAGCAGCTAATATTACTTCGTAATTAATGACTTATGAAGCTACCAAATTGTATGCTGCTTGTGAACGGCACTTTACATTGTTCTGTTAACCAACTGTATACTTAGAATGTTGTTCTCAGCCATTATTGCCCTGTCGGCTCCGTAGCCTAGTTGGTAGTGACCCTGCCTGCGTAGCGAGTGGTCCTGGGTTCGATTCCCGGCCGGGGCAGATATTTATGTGACAGATAAATATTTTTTCTCGGGTCATGGGTGTTTGTGACGTGATATTTGTGCTGTCCATGCCACCCGCGACACAGGAAATCCTACTGCGGGATATAAGTGTGTTAGCGTTTTGCATTTATTTATAGTACAGTATATAAAAACATTCTTATTTGCTTAACACTGGAAAGTTTATCGATAACATTGACAATAACGAGTTCTGGCAATAATTAATAAAATGTTAATAGCTAATAGCAATAATTTTATTTGTGATGCAATTATTTTTTTTGTTTATTTATTAGGTCATTTATTATTAATTAGATGAAGACAAATGATAAAAGACTTAAACTAGTATGGCATGGTGCTTCCTAATAATGCTTCTTCATCATCAGTTATATGTTAGAAGATTAAATAAACATTTAATAGGCTGTTGGTCACATAGCGACGGTCACTGTCATTCGTTTTATTATAGTTTCCCACTGAGGAGTTTTTTTGGCAGTTTGTTATTCTCTGTGATATAACACCTTTCCATATCGGTGACACATAGAATTATGAATTAATAATTTTATATATACGCATCGCGATAATTCCAATCAGTTTCGCCATTGAATTACTCTCCAGCTACAACTCCATGGAAAACATAAAGCAAATCAGCCTTTATTTGTGGCGAAACGAGATTCGAAGTCTGTGAGCAGTGTTTGACAGTGTTGTATTTCACATTAATGTTTTCCAAAAATGTTAATACCACATATCTATATTTTTACCCTATTAAGTCTATTAATAAAACCTTTGAAACATAAAAGAAATAATAAAACGCTTTTTCATGTCTGGAAATTAAATGGTAAACATTTCGTATTATGCTGGCATTTCAATATCAGTTATACATAGTTAGGCTTATTATTGAATCCCAACAACAACGCCAACTATCGGAACCAAAACTAAATGTATTCCTATCTTTCAATTGCGAACCATACATATTCACAAATCATTTTCATTGAAATTGGTTGATTGGTTTCGGAGATTAGCGTGTACCAACATACTGACACGGAATTTTGATAATCAGTCAATATAAATTGAAATTCAATTTCTCTTTTGAAATGGTATGTCCAACAAATTACACATATACAATAATATTAAAAATGGGAATTGTTTGTTTATTTCTTTGTTTGTTCTTCTTTCACAATGCAATAGTGCGTCGTTAGGGTATGATTTTTCGTGTGGAGATAGATGGGAGAATAAACAGTGCCATAGGCTATTATTCACCGCAAATATTTAATTTCTCAAGGCCCAATATGGTGAATATATTAGTCAAATAAATAGTTTAATAACAAAACTTTGCCTGGCAACCAGTGATAGAGAGGGATCGATGACCTTTTTTTTATTGTTATTTTGTCCCACGCAGATGAGGCCGAGGTATCATTTAGTCTAATAATAAGTAATTGATTTAATTTATCTTAGCTTTATAATTCTATTCCTATCAATTTTTTGTTAGTTTAGTTAAACAGTATAATTGTTGATTTTAATGACTATTTTCGGTTGTTTCACGAAAAGATCAAATGTCAGTTTATTACAGTATTATGACACCTCTCGAAAATGACGTTCAATCTACATCTTTTAAATTCATGGTCTTCTTCTCAAGTTTGATTATCAACATATTTTTTTCCATGAACAGAGATGGAAATGTTGAAATCTATTCTAAGGTGTTCTCTGAACGCCATAATATGGAGTTCTTCTAAAAATGGTGTGACCATCGTGTGTCAAACTATTTTGACTTCAAGTTGTAGAGAAAAAAATTCTAGGCATCAATAGAGATCTCCATGAGTAGTAACATATAACATACTTGTATCATTAGCCAAGATGTGAAAATAACGTTTTTGAATACAAGAGCCTCTTGTACTATTTTTTTAAATATAATAATCCTTTTTATACGAAAATTCTGTTAAGTGTGTAACTGGCCACGCAAATGTAAGACAGTTTTTAAATAGTTGACCAAACATTCGGGTGGCAGGGAGGAAAGTGGGTTATATTTAACCCTAATGATATTCGTTGACTTAAAAATTTTTTGAACGAACGTACCTGCTACCCTTTTGAATGATGGTGTAAGCGAGAAATAAATAGTTTCATTTCCCGTTATCTCTACCGCTGGATTAGTAATTAAGGTCTCTGAACTAAGCTCTAACGGGTTGTTATAACGAAACTATTAAAGTTTCCCTTTTGACAATATTATACAACATAAAGTCAAAAATAGGTTTTTAAGTAAACTACCTCGTTAAAGTTTAGAGATTGTAGTTAATACTTTCGCCAATGATCTCAAAAAGATGTATCTACTTGTAAGAAAGAAATTCGGAGACTCATTATATCCAGTACACATATAATTGCCTACCTACCCACATTTTGTATGAAAGCCATACAGTATTATGAATAAATTTCGGTAAAGTTATACCTATATCTTTTTTATGATATTATATTAATATTATTACTTGTGACATTTATTATGTTTACGTAAAGCTAGCTACTGTCCTCTTAAGTGAACTGCCAAATCACTCGTCGCGTTCCAATTCTACCTTTTTTTTTCTTTGATTCTGTTATTCATTGACAGATATCTATGTATATGTAAGTGATTACACAATCACACGTTTTAATAAAAATATTAAATTTCATGTATTTTATAATATCATTTTGGTGTTCTCTACGTATAAAAGGGTATTTTGGTATTTCGAGGTATTGTTTTATTTTAATGACATTATATATATGGTAACCTTTTCGTGTCTTCGAGAATATCCATAGTATGTATAAATATTCTCTAGACCGAAAAAAATGGGTAAACTTCGATGCGTCTTTGGGAAAACGTTCCCTACGTTTATACTTCAATCAGAATGTAATTTGATAATATATTTATTTATAGATATTTTATATGTTTAACTTCTACGTGCTACTGTTTCATGTTTCACCATAGACAACAGTCGACTTCTTCAATTTCCCTCCTAATGCAAACTCAGTTAAGAAATTTCGTTCCAAAATTACTTTACAAATAATGTGTCATTGTAAATATACTGGATCATTGTATATATTACTGGAGCAATTTGACCTTTATTACTATCTGGAGTAAGACTCCGTTTTAGGTAATTTGTTGCTTTTTACATAAGGACCGTTGTGTTCAAGTTTTCCGTTTACAACTAAATATGAATCTTCTACGGGAGCGTGTGTCTTGTAATTGCCTATAAAAATATTAATAAAAAAGGTTGCTAATAGCGGGAGTTTATTGACATTAATAAAGCTCAGTTTCAAATCAAGGCAATTTCGCGCAACAATATGGAGTGAAGGCGTGTGCTCAATGTTTGTTCGAGAGCCTGGGGTAATTTAATACCGAACATGTTTTATTTTGCATCCAATTCAATTATTCGTTTAGCTGAAAATATAACGATATTAATCGGTATCGCTTTCGAAAACTGATTTTATATTTTAACTCAGCTAGAACGGAAAATAAACTCCACTAAAGTAAAGTTTATGGAAGTTTTTAAATTGATTAGCTTAATGTGGTACATATAATGTGTTTAATTTTAAATTGCATAAATATAGAATTATTAGTATTTGAAAATATAACATCGTTTATATAAAACGTGTGCGTGTCGTATATAATAATTTAAGAATTCATTTAAATTTAACTCAATTGAGAGATTATGTAATGTTCCAAAGGATCATATTTTGCATGTTTCATTATATTTTTTACAATAACTTTCAAGAGCGATAATTTTAGGCAAATGTTTACAGTATAATATGTCTACTGCACATTAAATACTGAGTAATGCAAAGAGAAAGGAGAGAATCCGTCCGAAATACGACTAGCGCTGTGGGTTAGAGCAAGAGAGGGGAGCCTGCTTGCCACTGCTGTATGTGTGAGAAAAGGGGAAGCCAGACAGACTGGCGCCGTAACGCGTTACGTTACGAAGCCTTTCCGTAAGAATATCACCTCGAAAAAATGTAATTAACCAGTCTGTATATTTTGTTAAAAGTTGGATCATAGAATTTGCTCTCCTCGTTTGAGATTATGGCAGAAACTAAATTTAAAACTCATTTATAGAATAAGAAAATCAAGCGCTTAAATAATAAAATGAAATAAATAAGTATACAGTGAGCATCAACTTTTTCGCCAGAGGAAAGTAATAAATAAATCAATAACATTAGTAAGAAATTTAAAAAGTATCCTGAAGATTGGATAGGTAGTGAATTTAGGTCGGGTTCCTAGTTATTACATACAGATAAAAGTAGTCTAAATCAGACAACCCATTTATATAAGAGTAAAAAATCCATCAGTTCAACCCACAAAGAAATTCAATCGGCCACCGGAGAATCGATATAGTACATAGTACATCAGTTACCCTTTCAGGACAATCCGGACATAAAAACGTCTTCGGATCAAAGCTATTCGACAGGTAACGGAATCTCACGTCGTCGAAATGTGTCGAAGATTTGCACAAGAGACGGCTTGGGGCCTCAGTGTAACGAATTCAGGGAAGGCAATCCAATAACCGAGAATCTCCCGTACGCATTAAGCCCCCGATAAATATGCTAAACTTGTATGGAGTAGACACTATCGTTGTAACAAAATGAGAATATCTTTGAATTTTATTACGACAGTACATAGTTGTTAAATCGAATGAAACGATGTTCTATTTAACGTTCAGTAAATATTATTTGTATATCTTGTCAATATTTTTACTATTTCATATAAAATGACATTACAAAAATTCAATGTTATTGTATGGTATATGTATTAATAATCAACGTGTTTTGATTTAAGAGCCGGTTTTCAATTTTTTATACTCCCTTTTTCTTCATCTGCGATGACTTTGGTGTTGTTGATGTCTACAGGCGAAGGTCATTTACCATTAAGTCATATTATTTATCACTAGGTGTCCCTTTCTTGTAATGGTTTGAATACTCAATCTTATGTATCAAATCAACAATCCACATTGTACCTAAAACGACTAAAATATTGTGTTCATTTTATACATAAAATTGTGGCAATGGATAATTCACTGTTCATTTTGAAAGATTTTGCTAAAGCAGAAATTTCAATTCAACTTTGAAACGAAGCGGATTTGAGTTGATCACCTATTTTATGCGCAATTGTAGAGTAAATGCGACCGGCGCGCGGCTGTCGCTTCTAGCCAATTCGTTGTACGATGTAGGCTATGTAGCTGGAATCCACGCGAGTGGGAACGCTTGTATGGGCTATTTGCTACATCCCGATTTCGGAGCGGTCGCACTTTGATTACACTCTACTCTCTCCAAATACCCTGCGCATATCTGAAATATATTTAGTTGCATCATTGTTTGTTTTAGTATACACTGACCGATTTGAATGTTACAGGAATTGAAACTGCTGTTTGTGTATTTAGTGTAAATATAGGTATATATTGTAAATTTACTTGATGATCGCGTTCAAGCTTTATTAATGTCAATAAATGAAAAACGAACTGCCGAACAAGACAAAGATTAGTTACTTCGTTATTGTAATACAGTAAAGAAAACAATGATTTGTTTTATTGTATAGATAAAACTGTAAGTTATTAAAAATATATCACTGCAGATATCGGATCAAATTATGCATATAAAAAAACTGCAACTGAACTATCCCTCAAAGAAGATTCTTGAAGCTGTACTTATTTTATTTTGTTTTCCACACCCGCCAGAGCTGAGGGGTGCGCTTTGATTAAACCCTTCTTGAACGGCTTTAGACTTCGCTTCACTTTTATCTACGCCACTCATAAAAGAACCCTAAAATATATTCTTGCTGGACAAAATCGCCGGCCACCCAGCGCATTCCTGCTAGATGAGACACATTTTACGATCTAATTCAAAATTTATTTTAACGAAAAATATCCTTGTCCTTTGCTATCCGCCGGGTAATATTCGCACAGTCTAGCCCTACAAAGCCTATTGCATGGCTTCAGCTCATTACTGGCACAATATTGCATCATCGGTTTCTCTTTATAGCCAAGGAACCTAAGAGCCTACTTTACCATGCTCTTCCGGTGCAGATTGGTGGAGGGGATGAAGGTCAACGGGTAAAAGAGTATTTTTACGTCGCCAAATCGCGTGCGATATGATTCAACGACTGCTATTTATAGAGAAATATAGGGAATGATGATTTTTGGTGTCTTCTGACGCTTGAAAGCTCTCATCCATCCAACCACTTTTTTTGGCAGAACACACGTATGGTTCGCCCTGGTACCTCCATGACACCTGTTTCTGCCTTGTAATGATTGTCTTATACCTTTTATTCTCCGGTCTAAAGAATGCTTGGTTGCTGGTTAGTCGTGTACAAGAGGTGATCTGTTCTGAGAATAGCAACGCATTTGTGTTTGATTTTGGGTGAGACAAATTACTAACAAATTTTATAAGATGATTACTAATAATCACTAACTACTACAAACGTACACTAACAGGCGGAATATCCACAGTCCTCATGCTAACGAGTAATAAGTAACAAACAGTTATTATTATTAACAACTAATACTAACAGGACTTATTAATTAATTACAGTCTCTGGTATAAATGTGTTCGAAGTTTGTCAGAGTTGTACATGGGCGGCAGCGAATGGTGGACACTGCAAGCTCATTTGATGGCTTTTAAGTAGTTGCTATGTCCGTCATATGAGATTAAAGATGCTCCATACTTCCTTGAGTCGTGCAATGTTCTTAGTGTTTTACTGTGATCTTACTAGACAATGGTGAAGATTAAACCGTTATTTATTGAAGATCACTAGCTTACCTTATATTCATTGTAATTCAGAACATAATAACTTCCTTTCTTGAAATCGGTTATTTTTAACTTGATTTAAAATATTGTTTCGTAGATTTAAAAATATTTAATTATATTGTAGATTTATTGTTTATTTATCTAATATTTAGGTATGCAAATAGATTATCTTTTTACATCTTTAATATGCGTTTGATTTATATATTCTATATAAACGTATTCCGATAGCCAGTAACTCTGTAGCTATATTGATAATTTGATAAAAGTAGGTCTAGCGACAAAGCATTTCGTATATTTGACGTTTTCTCTAATACAAAAAATAATTTTAACAAGATGCGGACTTTAATGAGACCTTTAAAATTCTCGTCTACATTTCAAATGCTTGAGATGATTTTACTACGTTACATAGCGAAAGCAACCATTTATTTAGTTCTAATAAAAATTACATAATATTTATTAAACATTATACGTAGTTATTAAGTTGAATAAGTATGCTTCATATGAACGTTAAACAGAAAGTAATGGGGACCGTTTGATACAGTATGTTGTTTCTTTTGAAAGCATAGGGAAATAAATTACATTACGCGTTTGCTTAGCACACGTAAACATGTCGTAATAACACGCGTGAGCTCGCTCCAGTCAAAGGTTCTGGTAATTCTCTTGGCGACATTACGCGTTTGTTGATTTATGTACATCTAATTCTAGAATAATTTAAACGTAGTTGATCCAAATTACGGTTCGCTTAGTACTTTGTTCTTCTGTCGGATTTTTACTAAAATGGTATGATTTACACTTACGCAATGATATTCGAGCGTTTTAGGCATTTCGTTTTACTGGCATTGTTGATTCGTTAATGTTATTTTTTCAAAAATACCAATTCAAGCTCAAAACACTGGTAAAAGCTACTAAATTTTGTATTCGCTATTCATGAGTCGAGATGTTTATAATTTTTAATCCAAAACTAGGAATCAAACCCACAATATTTTTACTGTCGATGTGTACCGGCTAAGGTTACGGATCCGTCTAGTCATATAAAAATAATCTAATAAATACGTGGATATCAGATTAAATAGCTACTTTATGAAGGGTTTTATGGAGAAATTTTTCCCTTAGCTTTCTTATCGGGAGCTTAGTAACTTTTAAACTCCCCGGAGAAAATCATGCGATGTGAATAGCCAAGGCTCATTTAGGGATTTAATTTTTTTTTTGCCACAAAGAAAGTAATATTTATATAAAAACGACAAAAGACTGAAATTTCTTTGATGCTTATTAACAATGATTTTTGGGTTAGATAGGAGGGAAAAGGGAGTTGAATGAGAGACGTAACGTCTATTAAATGATGACAATAATGTCTTGAGACTTTTATACTTTAATATCTAGTATGATTAGAAGATTTATCTCCGATCTTTTTTTTATTAGTAAGAATTGATATATTGAATAAAGAAGAATGTAGGCAAAGTGGAAATCCGATTTAACTTCGTCGTACCTGGCCGCAATCGCCGTCTAGATTCGATTCCAGCCACCCTGAATTGAAATAGGATTTGCCGTTCTACGGAGCTATGCATTATGCACCGCTTAAGATACTTTTCCAATTACCTGCTTAACCCATTTATAAATCAATCGTTCGTTACCTTTTCGAGACTGAAAGCAAATAATTTGTTGCGAGTGTAGCTTTTCCGGCTTTGAAATAGCGTGTTACTTGCAGCTTTTGAAACTTTTATGTTGCCGTGCAATTTAGTGTTAGCATCCTCTCAGCGATCAATTCAGCAATATTTTTGAACGTTCAACACTCGTTCGACTGTTTTTACACTTAAGGTCGGCTTTTCAGTTTATATTATTTTAAAAGTTACTTACTTTATAATAATCGTTAGATTTTCCGATGTCTATTGAGTAAAGCGACTGCGTTAGTTCTGTCATGGAGTTGTTATTTGTTATGTTGCCCCCAAATTCATCAACACGAATAACCAAAAAAAATCTCAATTATTTTTTACCCAACAATGCTCATACTTATTAGTACTTATAATAAATGTATATTTTATATGCACTCATTGAACTTGCAGAAAATCACTAAAAAGTGCGTTTTAGTAGATACTTTGTTTAAATATTATTCAGAGGTATTTTCTTTTACGGAATACGATGTATGCAATACTGTAAAGGGTTTGTCATGTTTATACTAATCCGTTCCGTCCGTTTATAAGCCCATTCAATCATATACATATTTATAGATATTGATACGTTTTGCTTATCGCCTGATAATGATTACGAGTCATTAGGTACAGCATCGTACCGATCGTAGTGGGTGTAGGATCTGATATTGTTTTTATTTCTTATTTCCTGGATTCGAACTCGCACAACTATAATTAAAAATAAAAATATTTTCATTTAATTATTTTTAACGTGAAATGTGACTTTTACGCCCGTCTTTTTAATAAAATATGTATGAATATAAAATTTTCTTTATAAGGACATATATAAATATTCCTTTTGCAATAAATTAAAATTAATTTTGTTTCATTTTATGGCGGGAAAAAATAACTAAGTCAACACGGCTCATGCCAATTTTTTACGAAAATATATTTTTTATGAATGCGTAATTAACATCAGGACTGGACTTTAAGGTAAAAGGTTTTAAAATTGTATTTGTTGTATAAACATTTGCCCAATAAAGTGATTTGGAAATGGTATCTAGCAAATATTATGCTTTTTCATAAAAGCCCCATGAAAGTTTAAAATTTTAAGGGTTGTCACATAGCAATGCGAGAATTAAATACATAATATTTTCACATTTCTGTTGTGGATGTTGAATGCATACGAATTACGATAATATGATGCCGCATAAATTTATTTAAAACATCAGAGCGAATTAATAAATTACACAAATTTATCTTTTACTATAATTTTGAATAAAGTAAAGGACTAAGTCTTAGTATTAATTATTGAACAGCCGTGTTTACAAGACAGTCGGGAGAAATCCTTGTTTTAAAAATTATAATAAATAAATAGTTATTTCTACAGTGATTTTGGTGCTGTCAAGTTATTGATTAATCTTCATATATTCGTAAGCTGTCTAGCCTATACAGTGTAAAGTACTATTGTATTCAGTATTGCATATAAAATACAGTATATGATACAAAATATATATATAAAATAAAGAAAAACCGAAACTATTTTATTGTTAATGTAAATCAGTTGATGTAAACTGATTTTGTGAGTTTTTAAAGTCATATTAAGCATTTACTGCTAAAATATAGGTATATTTTAAATGAGTGATATTACCAAGATATTTACTAAACAATCACAGTGGTCTGTAGACACTTAAAATAAACATCCTGTAAATTGATTTTGTTTCCTATAAATTGGTTTTATTTCAAACGATATTTCTGTCGATCGGTCGCCACGCGTCAATCACGCGGCATGTGCTCGCGACATCCTCGGAATTGCTCGCAGATCAGAGACACATTAAATACTGTATATTTTCCCATCATTCACGTTGTTTGATGTTCTGTCGGCACTACTATTAAAATCTGTCAATTCAATAAACGACAGTGAAACGAAATCACAACGTTTTAATAAATTGCTGATCGGATATGCGCTATACGATATTCATTTAAACTTTGGATAAATATTTCATTACAATATATTTTTGATTATTTTAAAAGTTATAATGAATAACGAGGAGGTCAACATTATCCACCCGTCTTTAGTACGGACCAATGCAATTATCACTGAAATGGGTCTAAAGAGTAGTGGTGATTGTCTACAAAAGTTCATAATACAGCGTTTGAGCACTCACAGTTAGATACATTGGTTTCATGTTTCTCCGTCGTTTTAAAATTGTATTTACTCGTACCCATTCACTTCTATCTTTTTCTATGAATTGAAAGAATATATTATGTTTAAGGAGGATAATATTTGAGGAGATTTTTATTATATATTTGTGATTAAGATTGTTGTCTAAAAATGTTTGACGTATAAATATATGAGTTGTGAATGCATGTGATATGTTGACACGATCATAAATTTGATGGTTTTTGTTAATCCCCACTATCTTGTTTGATTCTACTGAGACGGCAATATTCGAAAAAATCTGAACTAATCTCATTTCGTACCTATTACTGGCACGTAAATACTCAAGTTAATCCGGAATTGTTGAAGAGGAATCTAATGAATTGATGTGAATCTTGTTCGCTAGTGTACTTCTGGCCAACCGCCTCTGATTCAATTGACGCGAGTACCTATTCGGTGATTGGTCTAATAGCCCTACAGATACGCCGTAGGATATTCCTCATCGACTATTAAATGCATCGAAATGAAGATACCATTACTATCTACTGGGTATTACAAATTTGTATTGAATCATTCTCATGCCTGGTATTGAATTAACATCCACAGAGACGTCACATTAAGGGTCAACCACGACCCACAGAAACGTGGCAAAGAGGCTAATTTAATAAAAATCTAAATTCAACCTTTTTTTTTTCGTAATATAAGTCAGTGCTTGACTACTATCTCACCTGATGGTAAGTGGCGATTTAGTCTATGATGTTGTGCGCACTAACTTATAAAGAGCCTATTCACTGACCATGCCTGCGAAACTAGCACTCCAGGGTTCGACTTGCTTGGTCATTGGTGTTAGTGACGTCTAATTACTGTTATCCACGCCGTCCACAGGGAAACCTAGTGAAGTACGAGAGTGTAAGTATTTATTTATTATTTAAATTCGTGACCAAGGTTCAGGTCACACAGCGCTACAAAAACTTTACAGCAGTCACGCCTTGTCACTTGTTGGGTTGTGGGCACGTTGTAATGTAATGTATTAAATAACACGTGACTACAGCACAGTCGTGTAATATTGACCTCTATTGAGGTCCGCAAATATTGCCGGTCAGGGGCGTCCAGTGTTGCGGACCTGCGCCTGCGCAGGGTTGTCGAACGCGCGACGACTACTCCACTACTTTATTTATTTATTTGTATCAGAGAAAAGAAAAAATAGTTATCTATCTAACTACGTTAACTGATAGTATACTAAATGTATAACAACGTATACATTACAATGGTTATAATTAAAATTAAATATTATTGTTTTTTATATACGACTGACGACCTGAAGACAGCGGGCATTCGCTGGATTCAGAAGGGTACGGACCGGTCTGAGTGACGCAAATTAGGGGAGGACTATGTCCAGCAGTGGACTTTTTTAAAGGCTGATAGATAGATAGATATATAAAAATAATTTTAAATGTAAATCCGTTATTAGCTTTGAATGTTAATTACTAAGAACGTGTAGATTCTGCAGCGAGGCAGAGGAAACTCCAACTCATATCCTCTGCGACTGTACAGCCATAACTTACTGCAGAAGTCGCATACTGGGAGGAAACATGATACTGCGCAGTCAGATCAAAGATCTGAGAACCAGGAATATCCTACAGTTTATCAAAACTGCGGGACTTGGCGACCAGATCTAGCTCTTAAACGGTTACGGCTACAATAGATCAAACTCGGTCGCTGTGGCCTTTGGAATCTGAGACCCTTGCCTGGCTATAATAATAATAATTACTAAGATTTGATTAGCGTATATTGAGAAAATGCTATGAATTTTATATATAACATACCGTTAGAAGAAAAATTAACAAACAAACAATTTTCAACATTCGGGAAAATCGCATTTCATTGTTATTTTTTACAAAAATCGCTAAATTTTTTTACTTGTGAAGACACATTTTTTGAGAAAATCGCAATGCATTTTTTTTAAATGGCAACATTTTTTTATCTAGAGAAGACACGATCCATTTTTTTTTAAATATGTTGTAAATCAGACTACTTCATAAAATAAACTTTATTATAGTACAATAAAAGTGATTTTACGGAGATAATACACGCATAAATTTCATCCAAAATGTATGTATATTACAATAATCTATTTATTTCATTATAAAAGTCAAAAGATTTTTTCACAAAAAACAAAAATTCGTAAAGTGACAACCCTAGAGCCGTTGTACTGGGCGATTGCGAATTATATTTACGAATATAATGCCACTCGGCTCGCGCAATTCAATATTTACTACTGTGTAGTAAGTGAAATAATGTTTTTATTTATGCCAACCGCCGACCAGCTATGCCAATGAACCGTCGGATGTTAC
>DWPA01002149.1:0-16412 GCA_018251375.1 Calpodes ethlius
ACAATTAAATATAATTGGCTTACCGATAATCCAATCAAATGCCATTGTAGCCAACATAATAAGACTTTACGAGTACCTTAATGAGCGAAAGAGGATTGAAGGAGTGATAAAGTTAAGCTAATATGCCTTAATTATACCTAAGTTACAGTACAATTTGTGAATCATCGTAATCTTTGAAAATATAACACGATACAATATTATATACGAGGTTACAATGATCCGTTCCGTTAAAAGTTATTGCAAGCCGGTATTAAATCCGACGGTTT
Source organism: Calpodes ethlius (assembly GCA_018251375.1). NCBI lineage: Eukaryota > Metazoa > Arthropoda > Insecta > Lepidoptera > Hesperiidae > Calpodes > Calpodes ethlius. The sequence goes on from DWPA01002149.1 coordinate 267, forward strand.
CCGTTATGAAGACGGACACGTCAATTTGAGCCAATAACTACCATCACTGCTTATAAGCGGTCATGGAGAAAAATAAGTACACGACACAATAAGCTGGTTATTATGAGGGTTAGCTTCTTATTGTAAGTCCAGGATCTGAATATAATGAACTGTTATGTTTGTACACTATAGATGATGTTTTGGTTGTATGTTGAATTGTACTTAGGTATGTAGCTTATATATTGGAGTTCTGGAGGATATTATAATTAATACAGAAAATGTTCAGTGTGTTCAGGTTTAACACAGACTTGTCTGAAAATTCAATCATTAACATCGCTTTCAAATTATATACTTTAAAATTTTATCTGTGGTGATTCTTTCTACGCAGTTTTATGATGAAAGTTAGTTTATTTCTAAGGTTTTAATAGGTAAAAGAAAGATTATTAAGGGATTACTGTAACATAGTTTTACACAAAGCTTGTCCAAGGAAGGCTTCTTCGTAATTTATCCTCATATAATAAAAATAGAGTTTGACGTCTAAACTTAGCATAATTTTTGATGTTATTCATAAAATAATTGTATTTTTTTTTATATTCCAAACATGAACTAAAATCGAATCCGTTTAAAGTGAATTTACTCTGTCTTTACATGTTTCGGTTGCCTATCGTTTAAAAAAGAGTTGATAAAATAATAATAATACATGAAAATAATCGAAAAATATTAATAACAACGAACTATATACAATAGTGTGTAATACAGAAGTACTTGTCCACTATTTTCCTAATACGGTGTCTGTAGGTCTCATTCAATTTGCGTAGTAACACTTTCTTTTTGAAAGTCATGGTATCAAGTATTAGTCTTCATTCATTTGACGTCTCAATGTTAGTTGTCGGGTGACGCAGAAATCGGATGTACACGGTCTTGAGGCAAAACGGATCGATATGTTTTTGTAATCTTGAATAAATAGTTTTATTATTATACATTTATATTAAATATCATGATTTATACACATACACACACACAAACACGCATTCGAGCGCACACACACACATTATCATAAAAGTAGTTTTAAAGTTTTAAAATTTTAAATCCTAATATTTATTAAAATTCAATTATTCAATGTTTTATAGCTGCAATTGCGACACGTTATGTATTCCTTGATTTAATAAATAGAAACTTTTTTTTTTCATAACCATATTATAAACATCATTTACAAATATAGTTGCGATTAGATATTATATATACTATCTAGTAGATCTATCTTGAAAATATGACGCAATGTGTACCCTAAATCCCTGCATGTTTAGTACGCAAATAATAAATAATGGCCTGATGCATTCTAATGAATATTTTAACACAAAACTGGACCGACAGGTGTAAAGTTGTTTCAACGTGTACTCTATATATAATTAGGTATGTAGTATAGTAACCGAGGTTTGTTTTTAGACGATTCGTTATTTAGATTAAAAATGGAACACAATTAAAGATAAGCGTTTATTCCACTATGTCTTGTGCTGAAGTAAATATTTTTTTTAATTAAATTCAACCAATTGCCTAAACTGTTTGTGTTATAGGTACTGATAGAATTAGATTAAGATGCATACAAAAAAATAAAAACTGATGACTTCTGTATTTTTCATAAATAATAAATTAAAGATCACACATAATTAGATATAATATGAAAAGATATTTTATTTGTATGCAAGTGCTTATGTCATGAAGTTACGAAAGGGAAATGACTGTGCAAAAGCGACTTTACGCCGTAAACTCTATCAGCCCAATTTTTTGTATACAGCTGATAATCTTTAAGGAGTTATCTCACTAAACAAACAACATAAAATGCGCTCATATCCTAAATATTAAAGGTTTTCCATCAATCGATAATTTTAATAGGATTCCCAACAGGATCGCTTATCACAAAATCGGTACAACGAACATTAATTACATCGATTGCTCATAAAAACCGGGCATCTGTCCGCCATTGTTGAAAAAAGCCCGGTAAGTAACCGGTGGAGCACGTGCTTACGTGCAGCGTCATCGGGCAGTCATTATCAGGGGTCAACGGCCTGCTGATTACCACGCGCCCTGTCGTTTAATATAACCATTAGCCTAGGTTAGGATGTTTGTAAACATAACAGTTTTTTGATAACGGGTCATCTCGCAACTTTGTAGGTCAAAGTCGTGAGATGCATTAGGAAATGTAGAAGACATGTTGCCCTATTATGATGAGGGTGGATGTGTGCGACTATATTTTCACAGAGAAATAGTTTCCATGTTAAGATTTTCCCTTTACCATTATTAATACAGTATTACGTTTATACCTACGCGACGAAGATTAACATAATTGTAGTTATAAACCAATTTACCATAATTTCATAGGGCACGACTAACGAGTGTTTTTCTGTTTGTCTGTCACCATTCTATTATCATTATTATGTAATGAGGTTTTTTTAATATTCAGTTAAATTACTCATAAATCAGTTAATATGGCTAAGTAAATGAAATACTGTGCAGTAGAAAAATCCAATGACATGACTGTATTATCAAAATATATGTTTTATTATCATAGCTATAAAGAAATATCTACCTGTTGTAACTCTAACAATGTTAAGACGTAGAAAGTTTCTTAGAAATTTCACAGTTTTTTAATTTATTTCTGTAAATATAATAGCACATTTTTATATAGATGGAGAAATCCTTCAAATTAAAGTTATTTTAAACCTTAAACAAAAGTTTTAAGTAGGTAACTCTGGAGAATTGTGTACATAAATCACAGTAGTGTAATAAGGATACAATACCCTACGTAAACATACGTTAATTAGACTAACAGCGCCTAGACAGTAAGTTTCTATCATAGTGGCCGTAAGAGAAGCATAAAAAAATGGTACATGTGTGGTAATACCGTGTACTTAAGACCTCTGGCACCCACACCAATGTGGTTATGTATGTATGTATAGTTTTATAGAACGTGGTAAGTAACCAGTAATAGGTATAATAGGATAAAGAAAAAATAATAAAATTGAATAACGAAAATGAGGCAATTGGAATAACCAACCAAGTATACCTAATATATAAATATGAAAAGTCATAAATTGTACATGTTATGACTATTGTGTTGAGAAACTATCAACAGTCGAATTTAATGTATTGGTATTTCTATCGTAAAGTAATCATTCTAGAATCTTCGTAGGAACTCAGTCAAGATCAACAGTTATTTCTACATAATCACTGGTTCATTCAGATTGTCCGCGTAAAGTTGCAGAGGCCGTTAGGACCAACAGAAACGACCATTCTAAAAAAACTAGTTCATTCCTACATCGCCTATTAAGCGTAATAAATCAATCAATCACTCGTGTATGAAAACAGGCCTCTCAAAAATGGAATTTATTACCTGTCATTATCGCAATTCGGCTAATCAATTTACCACGAATATTCAAATTTCTTTTCGGAAAGTGTTATATTTATCACTATCAGTTTGAAAATGGAATGAGGATGAGATGTTTTACGTTGATGTACCCTGGTGCACAATTACACCAAATACAATTTTTCAATTTGTTCTATATTACATTAGGTTATAGGTTGAAAATTGCTTGTTGAAAGTTGTTCAATATTGTTACTGTTTCGCCCGCCGTAAGCGCATCGACAGTCAATAAATCAACGTACTTACGCAGGCGCACGATTCTGCAGCACAGAATATATCAAATCAGCTTGGTGCCTCACGATCGAATCTTGTACCTTTTGTTTCTAAGATACTTCATAATAATACATTGAATGATTTAAATCTCTTAACCTAGATGCTGAAACGTTGTATAACCTATTGAAAACTCGTTGAGCCGAAATGAAATGGTTTACGCCGGATTAACAGTCAAAATTAATTAACGTCTTGACCTTGCTGTCGTAGTGAAAATAAGCTATGTTGTAATAGTTGCATAACACAAATTGTAGTACTACGCGTGTACATGTAGATCCTACAAACGCTTTCGGGCTCGGTATACTTTGGTATATGTCACAATTTTGTAACTAAATAACGAAACATTAATAAATACTCATTTCAGTCATGAACTGTTATAATAAATGCCTTACTAATGCTCAAGGCCCAAAACCACGCGTAGTTATAATTACTTAAGTGTTCGCCACATAAATGACTGCTCTGGTTTTGTACAGAAATTAGAAACAATTAAGACATCACAGATAACTAACACCAAAGTGTATGCATTACTCTGTCACATAATTTTATTTCCGGCCTATAATCATTCTTGGAATTTTTGGTTAAGGTTAAGTCCTAATTAAAATACAAGATCGTTTTTATTAAAGACAAAATATTTAGGGCCCTTGCCTGCAAACGAACTCAACAAATTTAGAAACCAGAGAAACTTCAGATTGTCAGTGTCTAGACAAAAATAAATTATTTGGCTTCAATAGGTTAACGCATATTATCACAATGTTATAGCAAACAACACTAGTTTAATGAAAATCCCGCCCTTAGTCGAGCAGACGATAGGCGCGCGCGCACACGATTGGTCTCGCCGCGTATGGAGTTGGCAATCATCAATTACGAACGATTGTAACGGAGATCAAAGCGGCCGGTCCTGCGCAATGTGAGCCGTGTTATAATATATTACATCTTCACATAAAGTATCTATAGAAAAGTGGTTTCTAAATTCAAATTTGAAGATCTATACTCATTGAGGTTCGAATACGCCTGACAGAAATATTTTAAAATAATAATATTACGTTCCTAATTTAAATTTAAATTTCTGTTTTTTTTTATATTCACTATTGGCATTTCTGTAGTTTGTTCCTAATTAAGTTCGTGTAAAAGGTTTATTAATGCGTTTGTCATAAGATAATTTAGAATTATTAGTTTTCTACCAGATAAATATGAATTGTTCTTAAAATTTCAGCATTGACAACATTAATTCAATGATAATTTGGAAATACATGATTTAGATAACCGTTTCCAGACGATTTTTTTTCTCGTTTAGAAATACAAGTGTATCAATAACGGAATTAAGACATTTCACTAAAAATTAATCAAATATTATGAAATTTAAATTTATTATGCTTTAAGAAAGTAAAGTCGATAAAAAATTGTTGAAAATCTCGGTCGAATTTCAAGACTTAGGAACGCGTGTTGAAAAACTTATAACGAAATATGTCCATCCATGAAAAAGTGTTATTAAGTGACATGATGTCATCTTTATTACTTTTAAATTTTATTATAGTTGCCGTAATGGTGAATGGTGAAGTAATGAAGTCATTCAGGCGCCAACACTGTAATGGATAAACGCTTTTAAAACTTAATCAATCTTCGTGTTTTTTGTTAATACTGTTGAAGCTTTTGTTTATTCAATAAACAATGATGATCTGAAGTTTTTCTAAGCGCTAGAAACTTGTATTTAATTTTTTACTACACACATGTACTAAACGCGTGGTTATGTTTTGCAAACTGTTTATTCATAATAAAACTGAAATAGACGATAGGTTCAAAGTTTTAATGATATTTTTTATGTCAATAGTCGTCCAAATAGTATACTGACTACTGAATAATGGCCGCCATCTATGGACATTGCTAACGTTGCCAGCCCAGAAGAAATACCCCCTGGTATTCAATGTCTTTGGTATTAATTCGGCTTCTAATCTATGACTGAATAATTTTAAAAATATTAATTATTGATTTAAAAAATATGGTTCTTCAGAAAAATTATGATAGCTAACCAGGCGTTTAAGAAGCAGTTCTATTGATGTGTCAGTCTTCACACACGAAAGCTTGAAATGAGTAATTATAGAAAATAATACTACGTAATATATTAATGCAATATTAAATATTATTATGAAATGTATTATTATAAAATGTATTCGTTGGATTCAGAAGGCTCAGGACCGGTCTGAGTAGCGCAAATTAAGGGAGGCCTATGTCCAGCAGTGGACTTTTAAAGGCTGATAGATAGATAGATGAAATTTATGTATACATTGTTATACTGTAATTCATAACTATATCAAAATTAATGCTTAGCTCCGTGTTTACTAGGTCGATTATGTACTACAACGTATTTTCAATGTTTAACAAATGATTTTAGATCGACTAGGTTTTCAGGCGGCTAGAATGAAAACGGAACGTGTATTGTTTTCAAAATGAAACCCAGTCTGGCGTAGCCGAAGCGAGGGAACCAAAAGTCGAGCACCAAAAATGTAATAGCTGTCACTGGGCATGATTAATGCAATTAATCCCACAATAGCCACACAGCCCGACCGTACAACGTGGGCTCTGAAAATTTGCATACACTGTAATGTTATAAAATCGGCGTACTGAGTTTATGGATTCCTTAGGTTTTTATGTAACTGCTAGTAAAAGTTTTTGCTTCGCTTTTTAGCTTTCTAGTATGTTGTAGTACATGGGCACACTCGAAAAAATATTCAAAACAGTTTTTGTGAATTGACATATAGGTATTTTTAAATACATACAATTTTTAAATATTATCTCAATCTTACATTTGTAAAAATACATCCAAATCTATTTAGCCATTACTAGGATGAGCAGGAACCGACACAGAAAAGAGACATAAATTCTAAAATAATATTTTTGTAATGTGAGTACACTAATAGTTGTTCTTAGATGTCTTGCATGTAAAAACATTGAACAGTTAGTCTTTTACAGATACCAGTTAAACTGTCAAATTTTGTCCGTGGCATTTCTAAATCTACAGTAGTTTTTCTGATCCCTTAAAATATCAGATACTAACGACTCTAAATTGTATGTATACCTGAGCAGTAAATGTTCATTACAATGAGTGACTTTGGTATGGTTCTATTTCAATATCTATAATAGTTTAACTGACACCATAGTGTACTCGAAAACAGTGCCATCTATTGAGCTATAATTTTTACTTAAATTATATTCGTTTGTTTACTAAGTCCATTGAAACTTCCAAAGTTATTAATTATAAAGCCAAAAATGAAACTATAGCGACCTAAAAAGCGACGTTACTTTATCACGGCCAGCGTTGTACCGATAGATCGGGTTGTTCGAATAGATTTCATAAATAACGTGTAGAATTTTTGTACATAGATTTATTACGTTCGGCTAGCGAAAATGGTGGGAGATTGTTTTTCAATTTAACTGGTGAGCTCCCGCTGTTTGACATGCCGCCTGGCGTGCGGTCGGGCGCGCTCGGCTCACGGTCGGTACAACACGCTTTGAACCACGTTTGGTACTATGTACCTACCTCTACTTCGGTACATTATATATTACAACAGTACAATGAAACTTAACATCACTCTTAAATATCAAAACGTTAATCAAATACCAGTTTTTAAAAGGTACACAAATTACACAATATATGGCGAAATGAAAGGGTTCGTTTATAATGCCTAATGTGCTTATAAATTACCTACAAATATTAATTACCAATGTTGATATTATATCGTGTTGTAATGACCCACAGTTCCTTAATATGAAAAAAAAATACCTGGGTTTTTAAATTATAATAAACTGTAGGAAACACTAAATTTTAAACATGGTAAAGCAGCACCGCAACAGAGATGGAGAAAGAAAGAGTCTTATGTGAAAGATCTGTAGATATGTTACTAAAATATGGAAGAAGTAATAAAGTTAGTCAAGGATACGTGTTGGTTAAGAATGATATTGGATGCACTACTGGAAAAAGGGGATTTATAATATATACGACAGGTTACGAAACAATAATACGACAGGTTTTGAATCAAAACCAGAAAAATAATGATAACAAAACAGAAGAAAAGACCTAAACTATTGCAGACAAAATGAAATAACATAGCCAAAATTGGGCTTTGGACGTAATTGGAATAGTACTCGGGATAAATTTCAATACCAGTTACTGTTACTATGGGACCGCAATCAACATCAAACAGAACAGAAATCCTTTTTATATCTTGTCACAGATGTTTTGCTACTCCTGAAGCTTAATAAAATATATTACAACAAAATGTAAATAGCTCTTTTCATCTTAAAACACAACATACGGAAGGCATTTAGGTAGGTACATTGGCGACAGAGTCATATTATGTAGCACGTATATAGATACGTCCCGAGTATACATAACAAAGTTTTAATTAAAACTTTAATCTTAAGTAATCAATAGTAAATATTTTAATAATTGTATTATTAGTAATTAAAAATATAATCTCACTCTACGACCAAAATTCAAGTAAAATTAAATTCTTCAACGAATTCATGTAAACTTTAACCATATAAATGTACCAAATCTCAAACTATATTCGTATTGTTCTTAAAACGGTAATAAAGTTTTCTTTTACCTAATATACCCAATAAATAATAATTTATGTATCTTATTGATATTGTTTAATTCAAATAATATTCAGCAGCTTTTAAAGTCATAATTCTGTAGTACATATTACTGGTCGACTAGTAACCCAGTTATCAATTACTAGCACAAAACCAGAGTAACCGATTTACGTTGATGATTACAATAAAGATGTAATCATTGTTCCTAGTAAAATCTTCCTACACGCAATCAACTATTCTCGCCTAGTAATTTACAATTGCAGTTGGTACGTAGTAGCAGAACGAGTCATGCCGTCAGCGGTTCCAATCACTATGACTGACAGTTTCCACGAACGGGGTTTCAACATAATGTGCAATATAAAGCCGTGGTTTATAGTAACGGCACAGGGTAACAACTTACAGAGATTCGTCGCGTTTGATGTCAGAAGAAGCGTCAATATGGTCTCGTCTTCAACGTTGTCATAATTTTGCAGATTATCACATGCAATATACTTAGGTATTTAACAATATGTTATGTATGTATGTAGTAAAACGATCTATGTACATGATTTATGGAATATTCGTGTGTTTCTTTGTTTGTATGTTTGTCCGCGTGTTTATGACGATTAATATCAAAAATACTTTACCGATTTCACATTGAAATTTTCGCTGATGTAATCCAATTGAATAATATTATTACTGTGGGCAATAAAATTCAGATTTATCGACGCGTAACGAGGTTAGTTACAGCTAAATATTTACTATAGCGTGAGTAGACACCTAGAGAGTAATATTTTACAAATCGTTTACCGGTACGCTGAATTCACACAGCGACTATGCATTGTGATATTTAGTTATATACCGTCGACGTTCGACCGCAACGGCAACAGAAAGTGTAGGAAAACGCAATTGTGCACGCAATGTCCGTATGCATCGTCCATCGAACGTCGATTGCATGCGTCAAAATAACGTACCACCGCCCTGTAATGATGCCAAAAGGAAATCTGATACTATCTAGATTTTTGACAGTTACCTTTATTTAGCAGGTCACGCAACAAAAAAACATTAAAGTAGGGTTGGAATATTTGAATTTATATTTGTTAAAGGAATTTCTGGGAATTCATTTCACCATGCATGTCCCGCTAGACTTCCGACGGTGTAGAGCTCTAGACTTTTCCGCTAGGCAATTGTTTTAGAAAACTCTAGCTTCCTATCTGATTAATTTAATGTATGGTGGTTTTTAACTTGATCAGCCAGCTTGACCATCGGGATATTCAACCTGCATTGAAATTTCTTTTTAATATTATATTTGATTTATAAGAGTGTATCCGTGAATCTAAGTCTAATCTATATTATTCGTGAATTTACATTATTATTTGGTAAACCAAAAACTAATAAGCCATAGATAAAATATATCAATAAAAATGTTTGCCAAATTCCTAGAAATTACTTTACTGATTTTTTCAGTTGATTTATTATCTTAAATATATATTAAAATAAATTCATCGAGAATATTGCATTTTCAAAATACATAATCATGAATATAGGTAGATATTAAAACTGTTACAGGAACAAGCTACATCAAAACGTTATTAGTTATAGTTACCTATGTATAGATAGTTCTTAATACATTTACAGAGTATAACAATGTAGTGTAGGGCCAATGGGAGTTGAGCGTTAAAAATCAATACCCATCCCTTAATGAAATGTCACAGCTAAGTACCCACCGGCGGGCGGTATTAAAAGCCCTTATCAATGATCTTTAATCCAATTAACGGCTACCTACTACCTCAAGAGGTACAATGCTGAATAAAACAAAAGTTACGCCATCAACCAATATTGCAAGACCTCATAATCATTGATATAGACAGAGTTCTAAGAGTCAAACTTGGTTGGTGGTCAGTGTACGTGTAGGGTTTATTCTGAAGGGGTGTGGAAAAACAATCCTTAACTAATGCCCGAGCTTAATGGACTACAGTGGACTGTAAGCTCCAGATTAATTAATACCTTACCCCTAACGTTACTTTACCTTTATTTCCAATTACAATTGCTCAAGTTAGTTTCAGGTTTAAAACGAAAGTTAGTTTGGTTTTTCAGGAAATTTACGATGACCTCAATGATCATTACTTCGATGTATCTATATCATCGAAATATAAATAACGGTAAATTTTTTGAAGTTTAATATCATGATATTTTGTTTTTGAAATTAGGCGAAAGAGACATCGGCTAGTTATAATTTTATTATATGTATGAGGTAATGAACATGTTAAACTGACATACGTACATACATAGAACATTTTTTTCTATAAAGAATACTTTGTACAAACATTACAGATTGTATCTATTGATCTATTTTAGATAGGAATCTTATACAATTAAAAATGTACAATATTTAAAACGATTAAATAATGTCACAACTGAAAATATAAATACCAAAAAAAAGAGTTCACAACAAAAATTGCGCTTCCAATAAAGCTATTCCCCATTGTTACTTATGTGAAAATACTCCGGTTCTATCATGATATACTGTAGGTATGAGTGTATACTACACAATTTTCATCCCAAGGGACATCGCTGCCCGGCCCTTCATCTGTCCCTTCAGCAACCGTTCGAAGGGGTGTTGATTGGTCCGGCCCCGAATTACAGAGGGAAACTGACCACTCGGCCGTTGGGATTTGAGGAATTAACACGGCCTTCCCAAATTACTCGGTGTTAAAAGTCTACGTTTGACCAAGCTTAGGGATAGATAAATATACCTATACGCTACAAAAGATTCGTATTCAAATGCAATGATATAGGTTGGTACACATACCGTGAATGGAGTTTTAATGCATATTAGGGTTTTTTATTAAGTTAAATGTACCTATTAGTAATATGAATTACATTTAGAAATGTTCACACGAGGATAATGTACTTAGTCATTGTTTCTAGTGTCTTCACATATGCAATTGAGCTATTACTAAACAAAAATAGTGAACATGTTCTAGTAAATATAAAATAATAATAGATAGGCATAAAATTGGCTTACAGTAGTAAATACAATTAGTAAATAGATATACAATTGACTTATATAAGTCAAAACTGAACCCATGTAAAAAAATAAAACACGTATTTATATTTCGAACGACTAAAATTTCAAACGGTTAAAGAAAAATAATGATATCAGAAAAACCAATCGATTAATTTCATTAGTCACGGCCGACAACGGTACGGAACGGTCTCATTCCATCTCGTATTTTTCGAATATTTTCGATTCAATTTTCGAATAGCACGCCGATATTTTATGACGCGTGAAATTGTTCCATTCAATGCATTCCTACACACGGACCGACGATTTTTCCATTTCCACACAGACAATACAATTCAGTTTAGACGTTCGTTGTTAATGATTCTGTCGTCGCTATTCTCACAGAAAGATTTCTGCTTTTTAACAATACTTTTAAGAAATTGCGATTTTAAGGCACAATTCGAATACTTATCTTTTTTAACTACTGAACAATATTATTCATTAATGTACTACGTTACACAAATTTTTCGGGATTCGTATTTATTCATATATTTTTGAATCAAACGAACCATCACACATTATATAGTCGGTACCGCGTTTTTAAAAGTAAAGATAAACGGCATAGATAATAAAGTGTTTCTATAGACGCGTTGTGATCTGGCTGGTGGTTCGAGAGTCTATCTTTTTTTTTTGAACAGCAACAGCATCAGGAATGTCTTTGGTGTTATCATCCGGTCGAGCTTCTACTCGTTTTGTGACCTATTTAAAAAAATACATCAAACATTTCCAATATTAACGAAATATGTTCTCTACTTAATTTGTATACAAATTAATACAATTAAAATGTATATACGAAACCATTACTTACTGTTTCTTCGACCACATGTCGGCAGTCCTCGAGTTTATACGTGATTTACCAATTGGAAAGTGTGAAAGCACTGGTCGTAAGTAAAGGATATTACAGTATAGATGAGTATATTTATAACATTTACTCTGTAACATATTATGTTTAAAAAATATGATCTTTTTCTCGTTGAAAATACACCTTTCCGAGCCGTTAGTAAAAAGAAAATTAATGACGTTCATAAGTGTATTTAAAAGTATAGTAATGAGTAAATGATTTTGAACTACATATAACCATTTAATATCTGCTCGTTTTTCGAGTTACCATTACAAAATCGTATTTAAACACGAAACAAATGAAATATATTATCGAATCGACTTAATTATAAACATTTGGTACGCTTTACAAATACCTACTTTCCTAAATATAACAACGTGTTTCTTGTTCGTTATAGTTAAATATTTTTAGATACGCACGATGTACGGCGGATGTTATTTTCGATTTGTTATTTACGATTCTCATATGTTAGTTAAATGAAGCAAAATAATGCATGCCTAGAATTATATTTCAGTTCTGGAAGATCGTAAGACGGCGGTTGGATAGCTATGTGATTAATAGACTTGAATGTCACGAGGCTTCACCGACATCCAGCGAACTTAAATATAACCGTAATTGCTTAGTGTTCCGAGATATACGAAAATAGGCAACTATGATGTTTCGTTTAATAACACGGTAAGCGTAGTTATATATTATATAATGCAGCACTGTATGGAATTTTGGCATATTCAAATCGTGCTGGCATATACATAACACGAATAATAAGAATGATAATAAATAATTTTGAATTTGGAATTTCAGACATTATACTAGTAATTGTAATATGTATTGATGGATCTTTACTTATGAAAACTGACGTGATAAATATTTGTGACGCAGGTGCCCCTGTGTATTTTTACGCCGATATTTCGACCTCTTAGATGAAAATAGATGAACGGATTGTAAACAGTTATTTTAAACTATTAGTAAGGTTCGAAAAGTACTTAATACAAATTTAAATTTAAAAAACTTTGTAAGTTAGAAAGTAGGTGGGTATTATCCGAAAATATTGCATTACATTCGACAAACATGCAGGTAAACCAATAGTACAGAGCGTGTAGACTTCAGCGAACTAATTATCATCGCTAAATGAATTCAAATGTTGTTTTGCTAACCTAACTAGGAGTTAGCTAATTAAGAACCAGTAGCAACAGCCAACCAGTTACGATGCCCATGAACTCATCAAACTTCCTCTCGTGAGCCAAAAACTTCGTGTCGTAACAAACGTACAGTCAATCAAACAGGTTAAAACAACATTTATCAAATTCATTCACGCTACTCTCGATCTTAATTAAAAGTAATTCAGTCTGTAATGGCTTACGTTACTTCAACATATAATTCAACTAATATGTTGACTTATGCTCTGATGGTTCGTTAAGGCGCCCAACCGTTGACCCATATCCTTCAATCATTTATGCACGTAACGTGCGTGCTGGTTGAAAAATAGTTTGCAAATGAAAATTGGAAGAATTGGAGACAAAAGGCGCGCGGAGGCTATTTGAATGCTAAAGCGATCATTAGTACGCCATTGTCGAAAATGCCAGAACATTTTAATGCCAGCGTTGCTCAAATTTTAAGCTAATCCTTTATATCTAGGAATTCAGAACCGTAAAACAATTATCTGTAAAGGGAATAAATAAAGATCTTTAGAAATATCTGTATATCTATGTTAAGCTGTCCTTTTACAAATCTTTTTGTTCTTTTTTTACTATATTTTTTATATATTCGTAATTTTAAGTTCCTCTAACCAGGAAAGCCTTGCGCAGCGTGTATTTGGGATATAACAGTGAATATATCAAATTCTATAGTTATATACTGGACTGTAATATTATACTGTGATAAACTTGTAGAAATATGTGAAAACATAGACAGTGATAGTTATCACTGTCTACTTGAGGTATTTAAATCGTAGGTGATGAAATAATGTTAGATATTGTTAATTCATTGCTTAATAGATAGATAGATAAGTAATGAAATAAAAAACCTATTTTTACACTTTGCTGTTATTAAAACTGAAAAGCTTTGCAAACATTTCCTAATGGCGTACCTAGCACTATCTAGCATTACATACTGGGAAGTATTTTAAATTAAACTTGCAAAATTCGATTACATGTAGACAGGTGAAAACAAATAAAAGCTTATAAAACAATCAAAACCACAGATTAAAAGTGTATTCATATCTTCAAATGTATTCTTATTAAATATCTCGCACACTACTAACTTTTCTATAAGAAATGATAAAAATGGGTATCCATTTTTATAATAACGATAATTGTAACTATAATTACCATATTTTACACGCTTTACATAATTGCTGCATCTATCTTCATAATACTTATAATTGTAAGGTTAATGACTTCATGTAACCCATACTGGCTTAATAACTTACTACTTTCTGAACATGAACACACGTCTACGTGATTATAATTACTTCCAGCTTGTATTTTGGTCTTTAAGATATAGCTTATTCCTTAGAGGTAGTAATAATAAATTAAATTTACTGCCATACTTGCATATTTGTTTATTAAACATTTTTATGTATGCAGTTAGTATTTATAGTAATAATATGTTTAGTGCTTGTTTCCTAAGACGTAGATATTTAGGTATTATATTAAGTAAAAGTTTATATATATTTTCCATTCAAAACTTCTATCAATACCTAACACTAAAGTTAAATTTACATTATTAATATTCTGTTGAAGTTTATAATAATCAAGGATATATGCACTAAAATAAAGGCTAATATTAGTAATTTCTCAATTAAAAGAAAACTTTGAGAAGCACCGGACAGCAGGAACATGGTAGGAAAAAAGTAAGTGACCTACAAAAGCCATGTGACTTGCAGAACAGGACTACTGACCACCTATGACGCTGTAAATCAGAACAGACAGCTGACAATTATTGCTATATAATCCAAACGGTAGTTGACAAAAATTTGCTAAACCCTTTCTTGTTATTGTTGTTCTTCAAACAATAAGCAGTATACATTACTACACAGCGTGAAATTGGCGGATATTCTTGTCCTTAACCATTTTTTCACCGTATTTTGCAACCAATACTCTATATATTAAAAACAGGGAGAAAGATGTAGAAAAGAGGTAGTGGTAGAGTAGTATTCGAATAATAGAACTACCTACAGTATATTATTATAAATAAATCGTTATAAATATTATTAGACGGTAGATAAAGCTATAATTAAATCCACAATAAGTAAAGCTTTGATATTACAGAAATTAAGTTTTTAAAACAATTTCTATTTAATTCTGTTGAAATATATGAAATTTACAACCTAACTTCCAACGCGATTATCATTTAGAAATGTATTTATTTGTATCTCCGCCAAAACTTTGCCCTATATTACGTGTACCAAACTTACTAAGCAGTTTTTTTCAACAAAAATCATTTATCGAACTCAGTAATTGGTCCCATATGGCCTGTCTGTTAGTTAGGCCTACTGTTCGAAACAACCCCTGGGAGCGGGGATGACGTGGCAAAAATATAGTGAAGTAGTTTGTACTGGATACTATACGCGTATGTCAATATTCAATTACTAACTATGCCAGAATATGTAGAAGAACTATTAATTAGTGTGAGAAAAGCATGATAATTATTATTGAAAAACTGTGACCGTGACTTCCACCGCGTGGAATTTAAAAAAAAGTATTATATTTTATTTTGTTTTAGCCTAAATTACGCCTTATTACATCAGCTACCCGCCAAAGTCCCGTCAAAATCAGTTCAGCCATTTCAGAGATTGGCCAGAACAAACAGACAGATAAAAATTAAAAAAAATGTTATTTTAGTGCATGTATCGTATGTATATGCATATGCATGAAGTAAAAAGCGGTTATTTCAATATTACAAACAGACACGGTAATTTATTATTAGAAAGTTATTATTTAGATTTTCATTTCACATTATGTTGTACATCAATACTTCAATATGTTGCGCTTTAAA
>DWPA01002150.1:0-16409 GCA_018251375.1 Calpodes ethlius
ATTTATCTGTCACATAAATATTTGCTCCGGCTAGGAATCGAACCCAAGACCCCTCGCTTCGCAGGCAGGGTCACTACCAAATAGGCTACGGGGCCGTCAAAAGTTAGTTAATGAATGAACAGACTAAATATAAATACAATGATTGGCGTAAATAAATTAATTGAAAATCAATTATGCATTTATATATTTTATTGGACGTATTTATAGTTAAAACACGTATGTATTGTTGGAAAATTGTATTGTTTCAAAACAAAGGACATATCCAAATATGGTTCCCATAATACGATAAATTCTAACCATGGTTACATAAACGTATGACTATAGGTTTTAATATTATAACTTACTTGAGTAATCCATTTAATTTTATAAGCCTCCAATTTGTAGAAAAATGTTGTATATGTTTTCTTTTAATTTGCCTCTAAATTAATGAAAGCATTTATTCATTCATGTGACAGTTTGTCAAAGCTGTCAAGTCAACTGTCAAATAAAGTAACACAGCCAATCACAGCACACAAGTTGAGTGACAGTGAAACTGTGCCCTTGTCATGTCAAATGTTATATGACACTGCAATATTTTTTTTGATGGATTGCATAGCTTTGCTTTAAATTACTCATTTTATGATTTTTTTTTTCAAAAACGGGGCATTTATAAATAGTTTCATTTTTTATAATTTTATTTATTTATTGTCAATCTAATTCACTGATTGTTACAATTGTTTAGTACCGGTAATGGTTTACCGGATTTGCAAGATTATAGAGTTTAACGTTGTAAAAACAATTGCTAACATTATGTGGTATTAACAGACGAAATGATAAATAGACATCGCGTAATCTCGATAATTTATTTGATAACCTTTTAAATGCAGTATCGAAAACATATAAAACTTTTAATTTAATTAATCCTAGCTCCGTATCAAAAAGTAGCATACCCTAAAAAATACCGGTAACTTAAACATCTATTACAATCGTACGATATGTCGCAAGGTATAAATCATATAGTTTAATATATTCCCTCCATAACTCAGATGTATCGCGGTCGCGGTGAATAATAGAATCTAGAGCGAGAACACTAAGCCGTAGGAGCGACGTACACAGATTGTGGAGTAACTGGCTCGTATACCAAGATTAGACCTTTAGGAGGCAGAGCTAAACCTTTGTTAGGTCAGCTTAAGTTCACTCAGTAGTCATGGGTTAGTGGTTCGAATGTTAAGCTCCGGAATACGAAGGCCCGCGTTCGCTAGCACGCACTTTTAATTTTCTAGAAGTTATGTATGTACAAGTTAATTATCACTTTCGGTAAAGCAAAATTATTGAGAAATCTGGCGCAGATGACACGTCTTCCAATTCGAATACGAATTCAACTGAATTTTACTTCAATATATTATACATACCTAGGTCAAACAAGTCTCATAAAATGCATACGTAATTTACGTTATTATGATTATTTATAGTAATATATAAAAACTCTGTTATACGGAGTCTAGTAATAACCATTACCCATACTAACGTGTACGATGTGCGTTCACCTTTATACTGGCTAACTATTATCCCTTTCAGCATATGAACTCCATATGCAATGAAGTACGAGGAGACGAATTTTTTGCTCGTTAATAAACAAAGATAAAAAAATCGAATTTGAAACAAAAAACCGCTTGAATCTAGTTTGAACTAGAATTATCTAGTTTGTATTAATTATCCATTGAAATTTCTTCTCTAATAATACTATAACAATGAAGCGTATTTACATTAAAAAATATCATTAAACTTGTGTAGTAATGTTGAGATTATTTCTGTTATAAATAGTGTATTTTATTTCCAAAGAAGATGATGAGATGATAGTGATAGGAGAGAAAATGGTGGTAGCATAAACAAGGCCTACGTCATATACCTTTCTATATCAATAAATAAATAAGTGTTGTCCGTGATACCTATATCAATTTGAATAGTTTGTCTATTTCCATGAAATAGTCTATGATATAGTACTAGGTACTGCCATGGTATAGTATTGAATTTGAATAGTTAGTCAACATTATTTCATAGTATGTATTTTTTTAATTGATTATTTTCTCCAGGCCCTGAATGGATTTCTGATGATGATGACACAAAACGGCAAGCTCCTGTACATCTCCGACAACGCGGCTGAGTACCTCGGACACTCTATGGTAAGTGAAATTTATTCACAAATTTAATTACGACAAATAAAGGAATAATCCAACTATGTAGACGCATCTTTATAATGTAATCAGCACAAATCTAATCGATTTTTGAGTAATTATTTTCCGAAAAATCGACTATCGAATCGTTTGATTTATTATTTTCATGATATAAAAATTAGTAATGTACCAAGCAATGTACTAACTACATTTCTAACTGCTTTTTTCAGCGACGGTAAAATTTATTACCTATTAAAGCAATCAATGATAAAAGTGAAGACTTCGACGATCGAAATTAGATCGAAATTTATATTAAACAAGTATTTCTTCGTTGACACTATCTAATATTTTAGTTTCGTCGACAAATGTATTTGTAACGCATATTATAATACATAAAATTTAACTTTCTTTACTTTTTCCACGTATAATCTTTATCTATACCAAATCTTAGACTTCAATATCTTTGCATTGTTCTCAAATAAGGGAACAAAGGTTTTCCCTCCATATATTAACAAAACAAAGTTAAATAATTATAAATACTACATCACTAGTGTAAAACACATTACACTAATACGTAATATTAAATTTCAAGTCTATTTATTATCGATCAATAAGGCGAATCAATCTGACCTTTACAAGGTATAAGTATCTGTTTAAAATGGTATACAGAATGAGTAGATATATTAATCATAACATACAGAATAATAAAGAAGGCTCTTTAACAGCCGGTGACTTCAGAAAGATGTACAATAAGGTTTCGTTCACAATAAGATAACAATGTACACTGTAGATTGCTTAAAGTATTCAATATTTAATATTCAATAATTCAATATTCAATAGTACGCTTAATATGATTTACTACGTTACTTTACTATGCATAGCAGTATATAATATTAGATAGATAATAATTTCAAACATCTATGTTACATCGTGGTTAGGATCTTTATATTGACAACAATATCCTTAATTACAATTAGATAACTTATTATTTAACAAGCTAAACCCTGCGCGCGTTACTACGCCAAAAACTAAAATAAGGTAATCACAGTGACGCCACCTGTCGAAAATTGGTTGGACCAACTCAGAAACCTTCGTGAGCTCATACACAACAACTTTGTTAAAGATCATCACACGATTAAACGTATCGTTTACGATTCTATAAAGGATATATAGACAAACATTCATTTTTATATATTAGATTTACAAATCCGGCCCTGTTAGAATTGTATAATTAGCTTAGGTTAGGTTAGGTTAGCAATATATATCTATAAATATGTGAAGAAAAGTAGATATTAACTATTTACTTTACAAAGTATTAAGTCACGATTGATTAATCATAAAAAACTATATATTATATTATTTTATTACAATAATAGAATAGAAGTATTTTTAAATAAATAGCCGACAAAAAGTGATGTTCAATTGTTGGTCACTAGTTACGGCCGATGCATTACCAGCCAAGGAAAGAAAAAGAAAATAGTTGCACGTCAAACATAGGAAACATTCAATTAAAGACTTACGTACACAGACTCGCACTAGGCATTATATTTTTTATCTGTATAACGAAATCAAACTGTTGGTGGGCAATTTTTCATCGCTTGAATTCGCCGGTGGGCCGGACATCGCGGCCAAATACTTCCTTGTAAAGCTCTGACTTTGTAAATTAATCACGTTGCGTTTTATTGTTCGCCGCGCTCTATACAGGTTGATCTGTAATTGGACAATCACACTGACATGCGTGAGTTGCGGTTTTAATTTCAAGCACAGAATTGAGCAACACTCACTGCAGACATAGTTTAGAGTATTTACAACGTTTTTTCATACTCCCCAGGACTATAGACTATAAAGGACTTACAAGAAGGGTTACCCTGTGAACAAATAAGACCATAAATACTTCAGACCCGAGGAGAATCTGTCATATATATAACTACCTCAGCCAGGATTCGAATTTATATCCATTGAGTTATGAGTTTGTCAAGCTATACTTTAAATGCTATTCATAAAATTCTATTTATTCATAATCTTCAAGTTAGCTAACTCGTAATTGTAAAATGACAAAACATTATCACTTGTATCTACAGTCAAGTTGAAGTTATTACCTAAGTTTAAGAAACTACTTAATGAGCATAACAACTAATTCGTAGAGAATTTTAAATTTTGACAGGTCTTATTTACTTCCAATTCTTAGCTTTTGGACGAAAATAATCGCTTAAATACTTACTTCAACTGAAGTTTTCAACTTCATATACAGATACAAGTGTTAGCGTCAATAGTCCATAGTATTACTCTACTTACTTATCCAGAGATTATAGATAGATAGATAAATAATTGAAAAAACGCGTCTATTTCTATCAATTTTCAATACAAACGTCTATAAACCAATATCACAAGCGTTAATAAAACGTAGTGGTAACACGGCAGATATCTTCTCACTTCACAACAACCTGTGTACAGATTGGTATAACAGCTGAACGCCACGACTATACATTATACACGTCAATAGCTCAAATTGTGATTAATAACCAGTTGGTATCGATCGAAACTGAACTAGTTCCTTATCTAACCTGTTAATAGTTTTAGTTTCCACATGAATAGTTTAATTCTGTAGCTTCGTTTGGACGGACTGTCAGTTATAGGTCAAAATCAACGAATTGATCACACATACGCGATAAAGACATAATTACTTGTGTTGAATGACACACATAAATTGGATAGCGTTATGCAAGAATGAATTAAGCGATAAATTCGATAATATATATTTTAGGCAAAATAAATTAAATATTATGGTATAATATATTTATAGAGAAAAAATTGGTACGTTACCAGGGTTTTTTTCACATGTCTAACATCGACCGTCGGTTGGTTGATTGGTTAGTTTGGGGAAGGACAATTGATTCAAACCAAATTAAATTATTATATAAAGTCTAATATTTGGCAAATGAATTTCGGAATCTGAAAACGGTCTTCGCAGACCTTTAATATTTTTCACAGACCTTTTCAATGATGCGCTACAGAATAGACGATAATGTATTTTAATGCCCACTTTACGCGTGCCAATGTTTTTTTTGCAGGCTTTAAAAAATATATTTTAAAATTTTCTCAGTTTTCGAAAAATGTACACATATACATAAATACCAAATTACAGCTTTCTAGATTTTTACACTATTCTACCAATGGACTGATAGGATGAAACTAAAATTATTCCGTTTTGACTAAAAAACCTTAAAAACTTTGTCCCGTCTAGCTATGCATTAGTGTTGTGCCTCAGCCTATCGATGCGTAGTTCCGCGGTTTCCACTCAAACAGTTCGATAACTGTGTTGTGATGTCTCGCTAGACGGATTGTCAGATGTCGTGAGATAGGGCAGGGAATCGAAGATACATATCCGGCGGTTACGGTTACGGAGATAGCATCGTTCGCTTTTATTGTTTACTCGCGGCCGGTTTGATTGAGCTCCGTTCAGTCTGGATGGAACGAGGCGTGTGAATCCGATTCTTGTTAGCTTGCTAGTGCTGTTTCGTTTTTTGCGGAAAATAATACAAATTAAGTTTATTTTGGAGGTGTAACAGTATTATTTATGCGGCAAATGAGCAGAAGTACTTCGCTGTAAAGGCCAAAGGCATAACGGACACGTGACAGGTCAAGAAAGGAAAACGAAAGTTAGGAAAAAAAATCTTTGAGTATGCTATGTGTATACTATGTCGACTATATGATTTCACTTTAACAATCGCTAAAAGGCATATATTGCCAATTAGGGGTTTAAATTTCATATTGAAAATAAGTTTTTATTGAGAAAATAGTTTTAATTCTAGAGTAGGTAACACGGTAGGTACCTCGATACAGTTTTATTTACCAATTAAAGTACCTATTGCGAACATAATAATAACTTTATTTCTAGAGTTGTACATATTATTAAACCTATTTCTTGACTTAAGTTATTAACATAGCTGTCTGACTCTCGAACTATAATTCAAAAGGTGCCGTCGCTGACGAAGTATACTAACTATATAATTATTTTGATTGAGAGGTTTTCTTTAAGCGTAACTAGGTGTTTCTGCTGTCAAGCGCTGAAGGTTTTTAAAACGAAGTTTCCTAACACAGTTTTCAGTATAGATATCTGGTACATATATCTGTATTGTCTATAGATTTCGTGTAGTAACGGAAGACGGAAATACTTTTTCTCTCTCTCTCTCTCACTGTCTCAAGTAGCCTCCACGAATACCGGCTATTTTATCTTAAAAATATTAAGATATTTTCTTCATATTTTTATATATTAATCATTAATCTATTATGGTACTTACAAACTTATATTTAGTTCGTCCTATCACAAACCTGGTCTGTTGATAAATGGTGGCCATAGAAAGTCTGAAATAAAAGAACGCGTGATTTTAGACGTTCCCTGGTCTTATATTCTAACTACCCTCAAACTCATGATGAAGCCGAAGGATCGCTTCGAGCTCGTATATTAAAATCATGTCTGATTAATTTTGGAACAATTATTTAATACATTTTCTTTTTTCAAAAGATTTCAAACTTAATTGCTCAGTAACTTATACATGTTTTTAATGTTATATGTTCTAAAAACACGACATAACTTGAAATAAGACATTGCAGAAGCCTAATTAAAAGGTGTAAAAGTAAAAGTATAGGCTCATAACAAAAGTTCACTAGTTAAGTAGGTATACATTAGCATGTCGTAACCCTGATTAGACCAGATAAGGACCATTCACTGCTAATTGAACTATCCATTTAATTTATCGACAAAAACCATATCTCTCGAGCTATCTCTTCTCCAAACATAGTTTACCAAAGTCCATCTCAATCGGTCCCATAACTCAAGCATCGCCTATTCCCACGATACCGTTCTTATAAGCCCCGTAATGTAATGATCGATATTGATCGCCAACCTTGCACCGTGAACTGAATTAAACCCTAAAACCATACACTTTAAGTCTACTTTACGACGACCCGATCCTAGACTCCAGGCAATATTTTATTGTTATTCTGCAATTAAGATTAATGATAAGATTTTAGAGGCAGTAAGTGCTTAATCCAAACATCTAGTTAAAAACAATGCAGGTCTCGTTAATATGCCATTTATAAGGGCAAATTATTGTGTGGGAGTAACCTATTGAAGTATAGCTGTATTAATGATCTTCTAAATTGAGTGAGGGAGATAAACAATATTTTATAAGCTCACATTTATTATCAAGCCTAAAATGCATTCGATTCGAGAGGCGGTGCCGAGGTTCGATTGTAGAAAAGGTTTATGGCCTATCATTATCAGTACGTACTCGTATATGAAATTACCAGGAACTTTCTCTGAAGCTTATGAAGTTGTTGAAGCCCCTGCGCGCAAACCACACACGTTGAGGCTAAAAGCCACTCATAAACAATAGAGAACGCACAATTCAATATGCAAACCGAACAATGTAATGATAATACCATAGACAATGCTCTTTCGTCGCGCTAACCACCGTACCGATTTATTGATGCTAACCATTAATACCTTTGTAATAACATAACCATTATGATGAGATCTTCAAAATTAATGCAGCATTTCCTTACGTATGTGTGAATGTTTAAACGGAGGGGGGTGTGGTGGGTCAGGTTCGGTTGGTCATGTCGGTTGGATGTTTCCGCGCCTACCCCCGCGGCGATACAGTATTTATCACTGTTATTGTGAGACTGCCCTTTTGTGGCTCTGAAGGAATATCAGCAATGACTTCACAAGCGTTGACGTGTCACTATTGTTCGTAATGTCAATTGTTATCGAGTAAAGGGCAGCTGGTGCAATGCGAAAGGACGATTGGTAGTGTGAACGCGAGATCTTAGATCTGTGGTTCCACTTGCCTTTTAAGTGCAATACTAAGTTACTTCATGCAATAATTCATTTCAGTTTGCTAGTGAAGTGGTATTCTCTAGCAAGTTGTAGGTAAACTGTGGGTATATATTGAGTACCAGGATATTTACACAGAATTTCTTTGAAAAAAAAGGAATCACGAATAAGACTTTAATTACAAGTAACTTTAGGTCATTTAACCTTTCGCTGATACCTTTCTCGATTGAAAACGAATTTGCATATTTAACTTTGTTATGTTTGCGTAGTTTAAATCTAGACGATTAAGTAGCGTTAACTATTTATTTTTGATATTAGTATATTAAGAAATAGTATAAAATTGACACAAAGTACAATAGTGTACAAGCATTTATACATTGTAATGATTTTTTCCACAGAAATGAGATATTTTTTCACAGTGAAAAAAATCCTATGGTACTTCATTTTCCCAACTATCTCTACACCAAAAATCATACCATTAGGATGCTTCGTTATGCAGTAAAAGAAGAACAAACAAACAAATACTCTTTCGCATTTATAATTAGTATAGATTGTCATAAAACAGTCATGTATTTTCAGATAATTAATTCTCAACTTACTTTAAAGTCTATTTTCCATAACAGTATGTAAATTTGACAAATGTGTGTTCCACCAAACGAAATTAATACGCCGTAAATCAAGCCATACAAAAACATTCATTTGTAACACAATTAGGTCAGCTCTGCACATCATTAATCTACATAACCGGAGGCTTATTCTGTTTGTTTAACACAACAAACATTTGTTATGAGACCTCGCTCCATGTGGATGATACGTTAATAATTGACATCATGAAGTATGATATGAATTACATTTAGAGTAATATGTGTTTAATAAACACTTAGGTTATTCATCATGGGCTGATGTTTCTCGTTAATATAATATATATTCTTACTTAGAATTAGACTTATGAAGGTCTAAATGTATAAATATATAATTATAAAAATGAGTTCAATTCTAATAAATAAAATATTTTGAATGAACTCGACATACGATCTGAAGAATCTTAATATGAGCTTATTGTAAGAAGGTCTTAGGACGAAAATACTTAGTGAGAAGAATAATACTGCTTTAAGAGATGGCGGTAGGCGCCCTGTTGTCGAAAATTAATTTGTAGCACGTACTATATTAAAATTAAACTCTGTATTTTTTATTCGTGTAATCTTTATCTACACCAAATCTAAAACATAAACGTGCGTGCATTATTCTTAAAAAGGGAAATAAAGATTATCCCTTTAGATATTAATATGAACATACCATATTATTATGCTCAAATAAATATTGGTGTATATGGGTGTGCTTAGTTGTGGTCAAAACTTTAGACATTCAAGCAACTCGCTTAACTAGATTATATACAGTGCAATAAAAACTCATACAAACGTTAATTATGCGTCCTATATATAAATACTTATATTTCGACAATTTCTATAGTTATAAAACAAAATATAATATAAAAATGAAAATATATATATATATATATATATATCGATATTTTTTCCATGAAAAATGAAAATGTATTTAAATAACCTTATAAATTTATAGCAAACAGATTCTAAACACATATTTGACACATACTTGTAACATAACAAAAAATACATTACAATGTTCATGTTGCATCATACGTGAACCATAAATCAGTAACGAATGATACAACACAATGAATCACATGAATCACAAGTTGGCTAAAATATTTCACAATCGTCTGTAAGTAGAGCAATCATCTTCTGTATCGATGACCAATCTTAATGTAGCGCATAGAACTATCCTGCAACAGAAATGCCTTGTCAATATTCGATGTCATTGTAACATCCCACGTCCATATTTTTAACTTTACAATGTTATCTTTATTAACATTGTAAAGAAAGAGCGCGAATTTAATGATCTGTGACGCAATGCTTACTGTACTATACGCCATTCAAGAGAGCCTGGGTTTGATTTCCAACGAGGCTGAAATTTAAATGATGAGTATATACTTCTGTTCGCGGTCCCGGTGTGTGTTTTAACTTAAATTATTATTTTCCAAATGTGGGAAGGATAACATCCGGAATTAAGACACCTATCTGAAAAAACCTTTCAAAATTCCTAAAGTATATTTTTCCGAATTATTTGTTTTGATTTAAAGAAGTTATTTATTTCAAAAGGTTCCACGCACTGCATTGCATTAATATATAAAGTTGTGTATAAAAAAATAATGTTATAATAATATAAATTACAAAAAAGTTTAAACTACATGAAATAAATAAAAATAATTAAATAGAAATATTTATAAGGTTAATTTAGGTTAGGAGAGTTTGATAGGAATCGCGGTGTCATGATTTGCGGTAGATCAACTTTAAAGAAACTAACATGTAAATCTACAAATCACAGACAACACGCCTCTATGGCACGTCCATACAACATATACTCTGTACTCTAACGGTTAGACCGCACAATACAAGAAATCAATTGAAAATAACGAAACGAGTGAAAGCTATCTTGAAAATAATTCAGCTGATATAAAGATAAATTCAATGGGCCCACCGCAGCGGTCAGGATTGCAAATAAAATTATATTTTCTAACTTTGCATCCTGCTTAGTATTGTTAAATTATAACGCTGACTGCGACATCATGATATATTTAACTTGCTGAAGGTGGACTAAGAATTCTTTATTTAGTGAATTTTATTAAATCGGTCAGAGTTGCCTTAATGTTAGCGGTTTTGAGGTCCAGAAACATAATTTTAATTCATAATTATTTTAAAAAATCGTTTGAAAAAGACATAATATATTTCTACCCACGTGATATTAGTCCCTTGTAATATATATAATACCTTTGTTATTTTATACTCTACTACAGGAAAAAGAAACCAGAGATAGTATTTAAAAAAGAAATAGACTAGTCCTGAAGTATTAATTCATTGCCTCTCTTGTCCAAGACTAGTTTGGAAAACCCTGCTATACATATTACAAACATTATATTAGGATATAAATCAAATAAATTTTAGATTACAAAATGATAATATTATATAAACATCATCGTTGGCTGATTCTGTTGTGATATAAAGATAAATTCAATGGGCCTACCGCAGAGCAGTATGAATACTGTAAAACAAACAGAATTCGATGAAACGAACGCTATGAAACCTGTTTATTGTTCGTTTCATGCAAAACACTATTGACGACTGTATAATAATGTTGTATAATGAAGATAGAAAGAGGTAGATGACGTAATTTATGAATATTTTATGCGTTACTATTCTATAGGAGTACTGGTATTGTACTCGCAGGTACTAATGTCGTAAGTAGTCTGTTAAAATTAAATTATGAGAATTAACGGTTGCACTCTTTTAAACTTAGATATATCTAGATAGGTATTCCAAACAACTCCATCCATCCACGACCCAAGAACAAACATTTATCTGTCACATAAATATCTACCCCAGTCGGGGTTCAAGCCACAGACCTTTCCGTCCGCAGACAGGAAAGTTACCAACTGTCTAAAGCGTATCAATTTAATATAAGAGCATGCCTATTATTTTTATAATTTTCCTGTGCTTCATAATGTTACCAGATGATAGGAATTTTCTGGATCAAATATTCGGCAATTTTGCTTTCTGTCAAAGAATTCGATGACGACCCAATAGCCTAACTGGTAGTGACCCTGTCTGCAAAGTGAATACCTGTCTGTCCTGGGTTCGATTCCCGGTCGAGTCAACATTAATTTGACGGATAATATTTGTGATTATGGGTGTCAATGATTCCAATTTGTGTTGTTTATGCCATTCGCATCAAAGGAAATCCTAATACGTAGGTGTGAGTGAGTAACATTTATTTATGAATAAATGTTGAAAAAAATCAATATTCGAGTTTTTTGTATTTTAAATCCGGCTTATAATTTTTTTCTAGATATTACTTTTAACAAAAGTATTTGTATTGATTTTCTTATAATAAGACATTATTGCTGCAACCGCCCGGTGAACTCATTTTTGGATCTGATAACCTAATTTGGTTTAGTAGACCTGCTTAAATATATAACTGAGTATATTCATACAGTTCAGGAGGAATGTTCAAAGCTATATGAAAAATGTATGTTTCATAGCATAACATTATATACGATATTACATGTAATGATAACTTGACGCCTGCGAAGAACTGAACAATAGCTTGATTACAGTGCTTGGAAACTCAGGTATCTGTTTGCATTCAAGTCGTTACACGTGTAACAAACTGTGATAGTTGTTACTTATTTCTTGGTACGACGTAGATGTATCTTTGAAACGTACCTATCTTAAATTCACGTTAACACGGCGAGTATGCGATGCGTTTTTTAAGTTAAGTAGAATTAAAAACTTAAGTAACACCTGACATTACAGTAAAAAAAATTTTTTCTCAAAAATTTTATTGTCTCTTGGCCTTTTACAACATAATTAAAAAAAACTATTAATATTTTTAACATGAGCAGCGCTGCGTCAATCTTACTGTAATATTACAGTATGTTAATATGATTATTTGCAATTTATTTTTACCTGCTACTATTAAGGAATGTATATTCTGACTAATGATCTTCGTTTAACAGAACTCGGACGCCACGATGCATTTTTTTTATTATTCTGTACACATTACTGAAGCCATATCCTAGACGAGAGTTTATCAAAGACCTACTGAAGATTCAAGCATAATTTCATATAAACATTTTAGGCCCCCCAAGCGCTGTGTGGGCGGGCGGCGCGCACAATTATGTCTTAACGCGAGCGAGCGACAGGTGGGCGGGTCATGTGACGTGCTCGTGACGTCAGACGTAGGGCTACGAGAAGATCAAACTATTTACAATACTGCATTTTAGTTGTATAAATATAACACACAAAAATGAGACATCACAAGCAATTAAGAGTCATGTATAAAAATTGGACGACCCGAATGGCGTAATGGTGGTACAGCCATTCAAAGGGTCTTGAGTTCGATTTCCAACGAATTAGAAATTTGAATAGTGAGTTAAATTTCTGTTCTCGGTCTGGGTGTGCATATTCTTGTCTCTGGGTGCTGTCCACGACATCCACGACACAGAAACCTTGTACGGAGTTATGAGTGAGCAACATTATTCAATTTTCTTTTATATTGAAGGGTGCTTCTGCCAGCATAGCGGCTGGGTCATTGAGTTACAGGGTCGTGAAAGAGTTGATGACCGCTTTCTCTTGTTTATAATTGAGTTATTGATTAGTTATCAGCATTGAACGGTAAAGTGATTAAATATTTAATTTAATTTAATTATAAAGTAAATTAATCTACACGATTGGTGCTTTAATACCACGAGAGAGAGAGGTGTGTAAAAACATTCCATCGTTGATTCTTAGGAGATGTGTTGTAGTTACAAAAAATCCTATCACGATTAGAGACGCCAGTTTAAGTAATACACAATATAAGTATTACTTAGTATTATTTATCTGTGGAACAACAACCTCTGATAGGATAAGGTACCCCAGCCTCGTCCAAAGTTCAACTAGATGTAGAATAAAGAGGACTAGATTGAACTTATGGAATGAAGGAGCAACTTAAACTCCTAACAATAACTACTAGAGACCGGCTCTGCATTCGAAATTCAATCGTAATACAATTTATGAAAAGGTAATTTTACATTGACACTTGTGAATGTCCTATTTACAAATTACATAATATATTTGTAAAACATGTCAAATATATCTTTCTGAAGTTCTTTTTCATGTAAACTTTATACGAAATACGGGGTTTAGAAACGTATTAGTTATGTCTTTACAATGATAAAAAAAAAAAAAACGCTAACACACTCATACACCCGCAGTAGGATTCCCTGTGTCGCGGGCGGCATGGAACAACACAAATAACAAGTCACTAACACCCATGACCCGAAAACAAATATTTATCTGTCACATAAATATGTGTCACGGCCGGGAATCGAACCCAGAACCCCTAGCTTCGCAGGCAGGGTCATCACCAACTAGGCTACGGGGCCGTCTAGTTTAAAAGTACTGTAAGTCACTGAAGAAAAGCAACACGAAAGTTAGCAACCCTAAATCATAAGTAAAATCAAAACTCTATGTTCTAAGATATTTTCTCGCTCGCACGAGAACTATGATTTAATTAAAGTTAATAGAGCGGACCCAGGTTAATTGAAATTTGTTTAATATTGTACATAAAACAAACCGTAATTACAGTACGATTTTATTAACCTTGTCAGACCTGGGGGCAATGCCGGCTTACAGAGATTTTCTGAACGTTAAATGTGGTCTAACATTAGTTTATTTTACAGTTTGTTAAGAGAAATTCTCTTTCACATCCAATGTTTTAGATAATAAGAGTTGAGAAGTATTAATTCCTTGTTTAAAATTTATTAACCTCAGTTTACTAATAAAGCTTATGTTAATGAATGAAAAGCGTTCAAATTATTGAGATTTCCCGTCAGAGATCAAAAGTCCTATTAGAACTTCCGGAGATTATTTTTATTAAAGTTTTGTAAGTAATCTGATAAATGGCGCTCAGAGCTGTATAAAATGTAAAATATCATCTCTCAATAATTTTGTCCAATGGAATCAATTTTTAATTTGGTTTTAGGTAAACTAATATTACATTCCTAATATTTTATAAATCAGTTTATGATAAAATAAAATGCAATTTATTATACTCCCTAGCACATTTCATCAAGAAACTTACTAATTACCTTTCTCTCAAGAGAAAAATATACTAAATTATAATAAATAAAGTCAATAATGTGACATGGAATTTTGAATAAACAATTCACGCCTATAATAACTAAAATTGACATTGATTTAATAGTCACATCACAGATGTCGCTTTTTCTAAATTTAAATTTATAGGAACTGAAATATATTTTTTTGTATTTTAAAAATATAACTTAGCAGAGTTAAATCTGTTTAGCTTCGGCTCTTCGGAAACGCTTAGTGATTTTGTTAAAGTGCAATGCTCATTGCAAGTATAAAACAAAAGAAAGGAGAATGTTAATTGCGGAACTGCAAACCGTCGCCACAGAGTCAAAGCAACTTTTATTTTTAAAGAGGCGTATACTTAGAGCAGATTGCTTCTACGCTTTCATCAGTGTACCGACCGCAAGGTATTATTTTAATCGCAGACAGCACCTCTGCTTCTACCGTTTTGAAGCCTGCTTTTAAAGGTACGAGACGCTTACGATACGAATTTTACCTTCGCGATACGTCGTCTTATGTAAAGTTATTTCATTCTATTACTTTTTTCAAAATTTTCGTAAAAATTTCTATAAAATGTTTCTGCAAATCATTTAAAATGAATAAGAAAAACATCATAAGCACGGTACCTATCACAAAGTAGCAAAAATGTTATGACAGAAAACACATTAATATATGATAACAGGATGTTAGAATGTGTCAACGGTGTACGAGTTTAGTGATTAAATAAGTACATAGCATTTAAAAACACGTATTATGTTGTCAATAAAGATATTATCACATATCTTAGTTAAAATTATGTCCCTTATTATGTTATTAAGTTTTGCCTTTGATTACTTATTGTAAGAATGAATGTGAACTTATAAATAAATAAATATTCAAAAACAATAAGAACCTTAATATACCAATAATATGATCCATACTAATATTATAAATGCGAAAGTGTGTATGTTTGTTCGGCTGTTTCTTGGTCCTTCTTTCACGACTTTTCGTTTTGAGATAGTTGGGAGGACGACAAGTACTATAGGTTACTTTTTACCGCCAAAAAAACACTTTTTTCTGTGGAGAGGTCCATTACGATGTAAATTTCAACAAGGTGAAAGAAAATGTTTAATTTGTTGACAACAAAGCAATATCTAGCAACCAATGATAGAAAGGAATTGACAACCTATTTATTGCTGGACATTTCTCACACGCGTGCTAAGCTGCGGGGAACATCTATTTTTGATATAATTTAGCTATTATTAACCCAAGTTACAATATTCAATATAACGTTTTCTTTGTCCTCACAGGAAGACCTCCTAATCCACGGCGATAGCGTGTATGACGTCATTGACAAGCAGGATCAACAAGCGGTGCGTTCGGAGCTGTCTCGAGCTCCTACAGATGGAGAAGACCGAGTGTTTCTCTGTAGGATGAACGTCGCGAGGAATGCGAGACGGCAGATGCGCTTCGGGGATCAGAAGGTAAGATTAGGATAAAGAAATTATATCCCTAACGTTTCTTGAACAATGCCAAAGACAGAGATGGAAATACGAGCAATCAATCCTCTGTTTCTATTTCACTGTGAGGCTGCACAGTATTGTTTGTGAATACGTTATGAGGATGATTTTTGATATACAACAATGAATTAAACGGTATCATATATATCATATACATATATATCATGAATATCAGTATAATGTTAAAATATGTATATGTAATTAA
>DWPA01002151.1:0-16409 GCA_018251375.1 Calpodes ethlius
AAATTATAAATACGAAATATTTGTTTGGTTGTCCTTCTTTCATGGCGCATCGGAGCGTCGTTAAGATGTGATATTTGGTGTGAAGATATTTGCAAAGATGAGTAGGTAACGTAGGCTACTATTTGCTGCGAAAAAAATCTCATTTTTGTTTGAAGATCAATTACGATGTATATTTCGGTGAAATTAAAGAAAGTGTTAAACAACAAAGCGTTGCCCGGCAACCAATGGTAGAAAGGAATCGATAACCTTTTTATTGCAGTTATAATTAAACACGTTTGTTTTCAAGCATTAACAGAATAATTGTATATTTCGCATTAAAAGAAAGTATTTCCGAGCTGACAGGATAATCGAAGTAAAGATAAATTTCTGCGTCTTAATATCAAGTTATTATACTTGCTAGCAAAAGATTTTCTCATGAGTTTAGTACCTAATTCAGGTTATTTAAATGTCTCCACAGAGTAAGTTCTAGGTTAGTTCATTTTTTATTGGCACGCCCGTGCCCTGCCTTGGCTTCGCGCCAATTTGCGTGACGAATTTATGTGCGTAGCGAGCGGATCTTGAAATACTGGGCTCTATAGCCATTCTTATTTCCATTTAAATATCATGAATGTTTTGCTCAAAATATATTATTACATATTCTCTTCGAATCCCTTTCCTATAAATATACTTAGAACTCAATATTCACTTCTAACACAAGGGGGGCTGACATCTTTGATGTTGATATGTTATTGACTTTACGAACATCTGTTAGATTGTTATAATTAATGATTAAAACTTAAAGTAGTTGTGTATCGATGAATTGAAGTGGTTTATAATATAATTACATACCTGATGTCATACTTAAAACACCAATATCATTGTAAACGCTAGTACGCAAAGCCTCACAATGCAACTACTTTTCTGTTAACATGGTCTTATACGCTACATTATAAACATCTACTAAAAGCAAAAAAATTAACTGCCACATAAATATTTGCTACCACCAGGACTCGAACCAGGGACTCATCACATAGTAAACATGATATCTAAAGCGTTCAACCCTCAGAAACATCAACAAGACTTTAATTGCTTTCCAACGTGGAAAACTTCCAATTTGGAAAATAGTAAAAATGCCGCGTTGAAGAAACATCCTTTATTAAAGATGTACCTACTTCTAGCACGACGCTGTCGAACATACGCTGTGTTAGCGATAAAGCAATCAGGTCAAGCTACTAATTTGCTTCAGCTCAAGCAGTCCGATGAACGACCCTCGACACGGTTCCGAGTGATCCTCAGGCGCAGTTGCCATACGAGAAAAAAATATGCATGCTTACTCGCTTATTCTGAAGCTTGCTTATAATAGGGCTATGCTACTTAATTAATGTGGTATAACGGCATGGTCAGTTTATATTTATGATTGTGGTTCATCCTTATTTGATAATAGATTGTATTTCACGTGATGGAACTGAGTTAAATTTTTTGGTGGTCAGAAATATAAAGAATTATATGACAATACAATGCCAATAGCAACTTATAGCTGATTATCAAGAATATATATAATATAGTCATATATTTGTAGTAGTTTCTTTCGATTGTAGCTTTTTATTTTCTTCTTCCCTCGTCTTTGGTGAACGGCATCAGGTTATTGATGGCTTTCGGGTTACCAATGTCCATGGACTGCGATGACTACTTACAATGAAATGGATAATCAACTGTTTTTTCGGTTATTTGCATAAAACTATATATTTTTTTAATTACAACTTGTGAAGCATTTATAACCAATTATATATTAAATATTATTAATCGAACCATTACTAAAATTAATTACCTGACTACAGCTTAGTATACAGTCCTTTTTGAAAATAACATTTGACTATTTTCAGAGGATATTAATTGTTTACAGAAAGGGTTTGATGTTCAAATGCCATCTCCGTCATAAATATAATATCATAATCGAAGTATGCGAATATTACAAATGGATATCTCACAAATTTATTTTTTATCTACTCAGCCCTTGGGGATAAACTTAGACAGCTCCAAATCGAGTGGTTGTGAGCCATCTGATACAGTAAATAACGACGGCAAAGGATCATTGAAAAAATGGAACGATTCACTTATCTTAAGTCGTATATCCATACTCATATTATAAATGCGAAACGGAGCGTCGATATAGTGTGGTTTTTGGTTTTGGAGATAGTTGGGAGGACGACGAATACTACAGGCTACTTTTTACCGCCAATAAACATCTAATTTGTACTATAATATATAGTATTATATTGCTCATGGTAAAATAATAGTTCGTTGAAAAATAGGAGTAATATTAAAAGTAGTCATTGTCTTTTGATATTAAGTAGCTATTATCTCCCATAGATATCAACAAATACTTGGACATCAATAACATTCAAGACGTCAACAACATTACCAGCCAAAAAAAAAAAAGAATAGAATGAAAGAAAAAGAAATCATGAAATATAACAAGAAGCCAGTTCAAATTGTGTTCGCCACTGCTCATTTGACTTTTACAGAGATTTTCAATCGAAAATGAATTGATGATCAAGTAGCAATATGCCTAACTAAGTAAGTTTTGAATCCAGCGTGTCATATAACTCACAAATTCCTTCGTAAGACACAGCAATTGAGTGTGAGCGTTACTTGATTTTAATTAGCCATTAGAAGCATTGGGCGCGCATTATTAATAATCGGTATAAGTGTCCTGTTATAGCGCAGTAAGTCATAGTGCACGCGGACGGACATAAATCCGTCAGCGCACTGGCTCGACGCCAGCGATCGCACTTAGCCGGCTCTAAGACGCGGTTTGCTCAAGACCAGTTTCCATTGTCTCGCGGAAAAGAAATTACAAAATTGGTTCTATTTATTTATTTTAACTCTTTATTGAATACCTAAAAGTAGGTGTGTTAATGGGCGGACTTAATGCCTAATGGCACTCTCTACCAGTCAACTGATTCCTTTCTAGCATTGCCAACTAGTTTCCAGCCACTTTTTTCTTAAATTAATTCTTTAACTTGGCTAAAATATACAACATGATGGATTTACGAAAAAAAACAAATTGTTTTTTCACGGTGTTTTTATCGTGAAAAGCAGCCTATGACGCTCTTCATCTTTCCAAGTACTTACACGTCAAAAATCATACCATAAGGACGCTCGATGTAATGCTACACACATTACAATGTGTGACAATGTCATGGATGCCTTTATAGGCTAACTTGGTATGGTGAAAATGTTGCCATATACTTGTATAAAAAATATCCTTCTAATTATGTATTTTTCTTATTTTATTCCAGCTCCACAGACTGTTCGCCCGTGCCCTTTCTTGGCTGTATTTTTTACATTTTTTTTTACATAGCTCCGCGTTACCTTTGCTGTCGCTGTTCTTCTTGGCCTCAAGGTTGTTTTCCCGGGACAGGTAGTAGAAGCAGCGCAAGTTTACATTTTCTGTAATGATAGGTTAGGTACCATAATCTACTATTAAAAAAAACCCTCCTTCCTACATTTGTGTGCGTGTCGGTGATCGTAAGTACACAATATTATCACACACGTTGATATTTTTTATGCTTCGCTTTAAGCTAACATGATATTTAGAAACTAACCATCTATATAGTCTATGTAGACATAGACTTTTAAGCATAGATGCTTAAAAGTATAAAAGTTTGACATACCTTACATAGTATGATAGAACAATATAATTTTTTTTTATAAAATCATATATAGATACTGAATATTTATAAATATCATTTATTAACGATACTCCTAATACCATATACGGTATTGTATTAGAAATAAGCATAAAATTATATTAGGTAATCTATTATGTAAGTATTTCTTGAAATTTTATATAAATTAAAATAACAAAAAAAAAAAATCTTAGTATTTTTAAAACCTCACATCTAAATCCGGGAGTTGGAATAATATTTAAAATATAATAAAAAAAAAGCAACGATGTTTCTCGCACGCCGTCAAATATCTCGTCAGCCGGTTCGTGGTCCGTGGTCCGTGGTCCGTGGACATGGCGCCGGGGGAATTAACGGTCCGATCGGAGTATTGTCTCCTGTGGAATCGGCCCTGCGTATTCCTCTCATCACTCAATGGCCGTTAGTCGTCTCATTCGGGGAACGCTATTCCGGTGCCGTCAAACTTGTTTGACACGATGAAATAATTACACGCAACTACAGACATTTGCATTAGTAACAGTCAGACCACTGAGTCTAAACGTCTCTGCACGAGAACTTGAATTCTATCATCAATTCTCGTCATAAAGTTAAGATGTATTTGAACGTAATTATATGAATGCTTGAGCACGAATGTCCATGCAGATTTCTGAAATGATAGTAAAAATATGTAGTGACATCGAAACTAAAGCAGTATACAAAATTTAGACTCTGTAGGATAATAGGAAGTAGTTTTAATTTAGCTTGAAACACTATACCCAAACAAACATTTAACAAACATTGCAGATTAAATAGAGTTTATTTATTTATATCAGTAATCAAGTAAATATAAACGTCAATATAACCTATTTCAGTGTCACTACAATTACAGGTATTATATTAATACTCCATAAAAATGAAAAACAATAGAAAAAATTACAATTAAAATATATTATGAATAAGTACACTAAAATTAAAATTTAATTCTATACATTAAAACGTCAAATAAAGTCAGCAAGATTAAGATTGTAAAAATACGTAAATCAAATGACAAGAGACCT
This sequence comes from Calpodes ethlius, assembly GCA_018251375.1. NCBI lineage: Eukaryota > Metazoa > Arthropoda > Insecta > Lepidoptera > Hesperiidae > Calpodes > Calpodes ethlius. Next base: position 4,706 of record DWPA01002151.1, read on the forward strand.
ATATAATCAATAATTTTGAACTTAAACCTGTATTAAAACTTGTTTAGGATGGTTAGGATAGGTCCAGTAAAGAATTATACATCATCTTTTAAAGAGGAGTTATTTAGTGTACCTACTCATTTGCATGACAGATAATGCACTGCAGTGATAGCCTAGTGGTTCGATTATTTTTCCGAACGTGAAAGCGTGAGTTTGAATCCAGCACGCACTACTAATTTTCAAAAGTTATGTGCGTATTAAAAGTTAATTATCATTTGCTTTGATGAATGAAAACATCGTGAGGAAATATGCACACCCGTTTTCCATAACGTTTTCGAAAGTGTTTGTCTTTCAATCCGCATTTTGGCAGAGTGGTGGACTATGGCCTTAGCCCTCACATTGTGTGAGGAGACCAGAGCCCAGCAGGGGGACAGGACAACAGATGTGAATAGGCTCTTTATAAGTTAGTGCGCACAACATCATATACTAGATCGCCACTTACCATCAGGTGGGAAAGTAGTCAAGCACTGACTTATTTTATGTAAAAAAAAATCATAACATAACAACGCTTCATTGAGCTGTGAACGAAAGACAAACGAAACAACAAACAAACACTTACTCATTTATAATATTAGTATAGATTTTTATTTATTAGTTGATAGATTTTGTAAACCACTGTTTCGGCAAAACAATTGTATTTAGACAGTCTTGATAATTATATTTCAGAAATCAAAAACTAAAAATCTTATTTAAAAAGGTAAATTTATTCTCATCAAAATTTTTCACAATCACTGACTACTCTTCAATATATTTACACACACACACACACATACATCTACACTCACTCCACATGCACGCATCTACACTTACACTACCATTCAAACTTTGTTATAATGTTTTTTGATTAGTAAGTATTTTGTAAGTACTCCGAGGTGGGCGTAAATAGTAGCGACACAGTTTTAAACTATTGCTACTGTTTACGAACATTACAATTTTAAAATTGTTTTTGGTAATAAATAAATGCGAAAGAGTGTTTGTTTGTTTGTCTTTCTTTCACGGTACATTGGATCGTGGTTACGGTATGATTTTCAGTGAGGATATAGTTGGGAGGATGAGGAGTACCATAGGCTAATTTCACTGCGAAAAATCATTTAATTTCTGTGAAAAGATCCAAAATGTATATTTTGCCAAGTTAAGTGATTAATAAGAAAGCGATATCTAGCAACCGATGATAGAAATATGAATATATGATAGGAGTATATTCATAGGATGATAGGAATCGACTACCTTTTTATTGTTGTTCTTTTTTCAAACATAGGCGACGTCTAGTACATGGTAATTATACCGATCTTTCTTAAAGAATTTAAGAAATTGTCTTCTTTCAACAGGTGGGTGATTTGATTTGATGTTCCGCGTTTATGTGAATTATGATGTGATGGGGAAAATAATGGCACTTTTAATGGCCTCGATTTAGTACCAGGAATAGTGAAGGAATTGTTTTCAGCTATTTTATTGTCATTGTTACAAAAATATTACTATATTATAAATCCGTCTTAAGCAGTTTCTTCGTATGTACATAAAACATGGAATAAGGATTGAATAATTGTGTAAGTAATGTAAAATTAATGTAGTGAATTATTAAAATAATATTATTTAGTAAATAAACTAATATTGGAGGTGCGAGTTTGAATCCTTCACATATCTCTATTTTTTTATAAGTTATGTGCGTATTACAAGTTGATTATCACTTGCTTCGGTGAAGAAAAATATAGGTAAACTGAACACCCGAGAGTACTTCATAATGATCGAAAGTGTGTGAAGTCTACCAATCCGCACTTGGCCAGCGTGGTTTAGGGGTTGTGATGATGATGATGATGAAACTTATACTGCTTTTGACTAAACATTTATAATGAATTAATTTCACGAATAACTCACACATTTAATTAATATAAATTTACTAGTATATTTTTGCAATAAGAAAAAAAAAACCGTTATTATATTTCTTATCTGGAGTATATTGTTTTATTATTTTGACATAAATGTCAGTGTTTTTCTTCCACGCCACGATACTCCACTATGATACCAAGCATGTCACAACAATACGTTCTCTACCGTCCATACGCTTCAATTCCAATTTAAATGGAAATATGTTTATATGGAAAACCAGAAGCTGTTTGTCGTCAGAAATATTTTTTCAATTAAGCATTTCAATACGAACTGCGTTATTTGTGACGCAGGCTCAGTTTCCACGGTTATTCGCTAACAATGAAATAAATATTCTGATTTGTATAAATCTATACTAATATTATAAATGTAAAAGTGTTTCTGTTTGTCTTGTAAGGCACAAAGGAAAGTCTATATGGTATGATTTTCGATAAGGATATTGTTGGGGAGATAACGATGAACCATAACCATGTAGATATTAGCCAAATGAAAGGAAGGGTTTAACAACAATGCGTTGGTTGCCAGAACCAATAGAAATAGATAAACTTTTTATTGTTTTTTTTTTACTAGTAGGTGAAGCCGTGGGCAACATCTAGAACCTTATAAATGAGGAATTCTCCTCTATAAAGAAATTGATGATAATTTTAAGTTAGGGATTATTTGAGCAATTAATTCTCATGTTGTTTTGGGTAATATATGTGGCGTCATCTATTATTTCTAGAATAATTAAGGCAAGTAATTTAGTTTATGTAGCTTCACACCAGATGGCGTCGTTGCAAATTTCATTCACCGTATTTTGTTATTAGTATTAATATTAGCGCCATCTATAAACTCAACTTTAAATTAATTGACTTGCCTGGCGTATTGGCTCAGTTTACCACGCTATTAAATAACTCAAAACAATAAATATATTGTTTTACCTCAATCTACCGCCAATTTTAATATTTTTATGAAGCTGTTTCACGACTTGATCGTAAATAAACTGCCTACTTATAATTTTCCAGGAAAATAATGTAATTTGCTTTCATTGGCTAGACATTATTTTTGACTGTATAATTTCGTTGGAATAGTTAAAATATGTCGTAAATTTCACATTATTACTAAATTCTACAAATTCCATTTACGAGTTAAAATTACGTACGAGCGTTCGAAGCGGTTTATTCTGTTCAAATAACTGTAATTACTTCTCTAAAATTTATATTGTCCAAATATATAGATACATCTCAAGGAAAGATGTTTAACTTCAAAGTGAATATTGCTCGCAAAACATCTGAGACATATCCGAAGATTGGAATTTTCTAGTAAATTCTCTACCAAACAGAAACCTTTTGACATCAATTGGCCTCACGTTGAGAATGCTGCTTTGTCTTTGATTCTAAATACGTTTAGTTATCCGAGACAAGAGCAAGACTTTGGTATATCTTAACTGTATTACCAAAGTATTGTTATATCCATAACTGTTTAGAAACAGGAAGTTAAAGATAACATCTTGAGCTGTATTCATGATTTTACTAGAATCTAAAATTCTGATGCAGGAACTAGAGAACTACTTTTCTAGCTACGGGAAATAGGAGCTTTATTTGAACGATATTAAGGTTAACTTTTAAATGTTACACAAAACAAGATTCTATATTATTCTTCCATCAATCATTTTGAAATTTCATACAATTTTTCCGTTTCACAATGATATTTACAAACTTTGATACATTAGTAGCTATTACGTGAGCTATTGATAGTATAACTAATATTAAATCACACAATATCTTTGTTGTAAAACAATATTAAAATAAAAATATTTATAGTTTTACAAAATTCATTGGATCAACTAAATAAAAAAATATTCATGCATTTATTATGTACACAAATAAAGTTCCATGTATTCATACAAGTAGCTTAGACCTTAATGTTGTTTCCACACCAGTATACGGTATAGTTTTAAGTTGTGTTTTCAAATATTATATAACTGCTTTCATTATCGTTTTGTACGTTAAAGAATTTTTAGTTTTAATCATTTAGGTTAAACCTCTAAATAAAATTGCAGTGTCTGTTTGTAATATTGATATAACCGCTTTTTACTACATACATATGAATATACATACGGTACATACACCAAAATATCATTTTTTACAATTTTTTTCTATCTTTCTTTATGTTCTGGCTAATCTCTGAAATGGCTGTACCGATTTTGACGGGAGTTTAATTGGCAGGTAGTTGATGTAACAAGGAGTAACTTAGGCCAGTAAAACAAAATGAAGTAAAACACTTTATATTATTTTAGATGCGGACGAAATCACGGCCATAGCTTGGTATTAAATTGGCTGCATCGAATTTCGACTTTCATCTTATTAGATACCAAGTGAGACAATTCTGTCGTCTTCCCTTTGTTTGTATTGTTGAAACATAAGTCTTTGTTTTAGATCCATTCATTACTAGCAAACTGAATTTTGTCAAAATACAGTTGTACCAGCTACCACTAGGTATTCACATCGTTTCAGTACACGAGCTTTGAATTTGTGTCTATAGGGTTATCTGTGTGTTTGTATGTATGTGTGTGTCTGTAGTGTGGTGTCTGTGTGTGTGTTTCTGCTTTCAATTACAACAGATAAACAAGTATATTAGACAGCCATCTTTTTATGTAATAAGGATAGCAAATGAACTTGCAGTGCCATTATCCTCTACGGTTGATGAAAAAATTAATTCAAAGGTAATTAATAATTTGTCTTCTATAAACTTACAATAAGTAAAATTTGGTAAAGTTATCAATTAATTTAATTTACGAGTGCATATTTTAAAATACTAGATTAACTATTTTCGTCGTCTTGTAATGGTGCTTATTTGTACAGTACTAGTATAATTAGTAAAATCTTAAATATACGGAAAACTAATTGAATATTTAAATACATATTTACCCCCTCTTTGTATCCCTAAACTAATGAATATTCTGAAATCATGAAACATGAATTTCATTACTTTCATTGCAGATAGAAAGTTTCAAATAAATCAACAAACTTTTGGCAAATTTCCATACAAATTATCATCCTCTATTCCATCCCCTAGAGGTTGATTGAGTTATTCGAGATAACGTTATAAATAAGCGATTAACAGGTAGCTAGAATGTTAAGTATAAGTAATGTTAGACTTAAACTGGGAGTCCAGCTGTCTCCAACTGTAAGGGTCTGAAGACATATGACCTATCCTTGCTTATCACTCAACAAGAGAAACAAATGAAGAAGGTTTACTGAAATTCAAAGATATATTTTCATACCAATAGGCGACCTGACGATTTATCTGAAGTATCTACCCATACCACCATCACCCATGAAAAAGAACAACAAAGACATCACTAATGTCTTGCCGGTCAAGAAAGAAGGAGAAAGAAAGAGCTGACTCTCAAACTTCCAGCTGGAATACCACGAGGCGTTTGGTAGCTGTCTCAAGCCACAGACGATAGCTAGCCAAGGAGTCACCATGGAATAAAAGATAGGAAACGGATAAGGCCTCTACACCTCAAGAACAACAAAATTTTCATTACTTCAGCGAAAATACTGCATCCAATGCATTCTGAAATCTGCTTACTATATATAAAGTACATTTTATTTGTTCAACAAAGCGACAAAGTTACCGTACTGTGTATTCTTATTTTGTAGAAACAGTAAATTTCTTGTTTTAGGTCACTGTTACGTTAGTTATAAAGCAGTGTTTGTTTAGGGCCAAGCGTATTGTTCTTGGGCACGGAGAAGGTTTAAGATCTATGAGTTTTTATAAGTAGTCCATTATATAAATCCATTATTCGGTTTGATGTATTTTTGTTATAAATAATAAAGCAAAATAAAAGGTTTTGAATCTCATTTTAAACAACTTTTAAAAAGAGGACGTTCTTAATTTGGTTATTTTTTGTTTGTTACCATAGAACTCTGTATTTATTAAGCAATATGGTTTCTTTATCATTAAAAATCCATCATGGGTTCCGTGAGTAATTTAGGAGACTCCTTAAATATATATGTAAAACAATTTTTAAAATGTTCAATCATTTATTTTAACATTTTTTTTTCAAAGATACGAGTATTTAATTGAAGTCGTTGTTTGTGATAGTTAAATTTTTTACACACTTATTTAACTCACTCTGTTTGTTCACATGTATTTATGTATGTAGGATCTGGGCGGAATTTTGTAATCGATCATTGAACCACTTTTAAATATCCAAACACGCTGAAGTATTGTATACTAACTCATTTCCAATGATAATATAATAATTTTCCACCGTCAACCTGATCTGATGACGGAGCTGGAAGGTGGCCATAGGAACTCTGGAATAAAACGACATAACCCCATCGAGTAATGTAGTATCGAGTATCGAGAATGTAGTATCGAGTACTTTCATTCTATATAGTGACCAGGGTATGATTTACTAAATAAAGGTGTTTTTATTTTTTTTAGTTTCATCTATACTTATTATGTTCAATTTGATTACAATTTCTAAAAGCTAGTGACGTGAGCTTTAGGGTTTTTCGTAACCAATAACATATGGAATAATTTAGGCTTATGTTTTAGATCGTGGTGACCATTTTAGTAGACCTGCTTACCTTTCGACAGTTAAAATATAAAATTGCCTACCAGTCAACAATTTCAACATAATACAAAGCTTTAAATATTTTACATTTATGAATAATTGAATCAATATGCGTAATTATTTTCAGTTGGATCAAATTTCCATAATGTATAATGAATTCAGTGATTAATTAGTTACATAGAAATATATCATTGTGATTGCGGATCGACTTACAATATGATATTTAAATGAAAGCTTTAGAGTATACAGCGTAATGACTAGCCTGGAAATAACCATGATATATTTAATCCAAATATGCATTATTTTAATTCATAAATATTTTTGAAGTTTTGGTATTTTTCATATCCACATATTATTAATTGCGGTTCATTTTCCAAAGGGTATCTGAATGATATCATCAGACGCCATTTAATGGTGCCAGGAGCTCAACTTATTTTTAAGTCTAAACCAAATTCCTATTGATTTAACAATAACACGTCATGTCATTGCGATTGACTCAAACGAGAGCGTATTAACTAATCAAGTCGTCGTTCATGAAATTATTACTTAATATTGTAAAGGATATTACGTAACTGTACTTTTATATATTCCCGTTTTCTTCAACTAATTCTGCCTTTGATCTGCCTAACATACTGATTGTGCACTAAAATATGTTAATTAAAATATTTTGTAATGAGTACCTATTAAATAACTGTTGCAGGTTTGTAAAAATAATATAACACCTAACCTATTCTTATTGTGCACAATTATTTATTTTCTGAAAGAAAAGTATAATTAAAGCGGCGCCATAACTATTTGCTGCGCAGTACAATAAATAATTTAATACATATCTTGGTAATGATTTTGAATTTGTTTGATGTATCATATTTTGTTCGCCGAGTAGGTCAATTGCAGGAGAATTATTAAACGGGTTTTAGAATTACATTACACAGGTAATTCCTCACATTGTAAATAAATTAAACCAAATTAGTAAAGATGATAAAAATATTTTGTAGTATTGAATATCCTTTCTATAACATTATTTTTTTTATTTCAAACAAAGGTATCCAAGAATTCTATCGCCAATGAACGTAGAACCGTATGTCCGGTACATAGTAGCATTGCAAAGTACAATACTGAAAATAAAAAAGGGCAAACTGCAAAATTGACGAAGGGGCTCGATATTCGGGACAGGAACTGGAAACGGCGTAGCCAATAAAACCGGATAAAACTGGATAAAACCGGACGCGCCTTCAATTTCGACGGCGGGCAAAGCAATGTTGTTAGGTGTTGCCGGACCTTTGCCGCATAATGTGCTAAGGTTTAGATGAGGGTGAATACTATGTAAATATTTTCCGTTTTGTGCCCTCTTTGCATTTAATATTTCAGAATTCAATATAAACTTGGAAGATTGCTTCGCTACGCAAAACAAGGGTTCATAAGTTTTTCGATTTCTTTATTTTATTTATTAACTAGTTTTATCTGGTTTATCTTCGGAATTACTACTATTCAAGTTTACAAAATATTCTTATTCTATACAATTATTACCGTATTCATCGGCTCTTATTGTTGGTTATATGATAAAGATATCACACAAACTTGCACTGCCACCATTTTCTACATCTCATAGACAACTGAGACAAATCTCGGATAGGACCGAAAGAGAGACAGTAGTTAATAAGTTTTGTTCATATTAGGCCTTAATAAGAATATCAGACAGTTATTATATTATTTGTTAGTAAGAGGATTATGTATGTTAGGACTATTAGTGTAGGTTAGTCTTGTTAGCAATCGGTAGTAATGTATCACTCAAAACTAGTCATAGACACATTGCTACCTCTAAGGATAAATTAATGTTTCTTATAGAAATGTAACCAGCAAACTTGGACACCCTTCAGACCGAAATACGGGTGCTACAAGGAAATTATTAGACGGGCGAAATAGGTGAGGTGGTGGTACCTCTCCGGTAACCGTAGGTGTTTTGGTATCGCTCGCGTGATCCCAAACACTTTACGTCATGCAAGAAAAGTTTTTCTTTAAGTGTGGACAAAATACGTGGAAACCAAAAAAGTTCACATATAAATTAATGAAGAAAACGTATTCTCCATTCATATATTCATTCCTTATTGCTCCATTTTAAACCTTTATTTTTACAACAAAGTGTACCCTATGTCCGTTTTCTGGTTCTAAGCTACCTCCCCATCAATTTTCAGTCAAATCAGTTCAGCCGTTCATGGGGTATAAATAGTGTAACTAACACGACTTCCTTATATATATAGATACAAGTTTTTTTGTAGTTAATACTATCAGGCGTTACTTTGTGTTAAATGTATGACGGTATATACTTTACAAAGTATACGACTAACCATCGTAGTGTCAACTTATACTGATGATGCTCCGGTTCCGAGCGAAACACGTGTTGGTGGTATGTATGTTGGTATATACTTTAATATACTGTAGTGCATGTTTTCCTTCGTTAGAGAGAGGGAGGTACCACTCATGTTTTAAAGTATATATCGTCGTATATTTTACTCGCGGATTGTTGTAAAGTAGACTACATCTAACAGCCTTTAAAGGTCCACTGCAGGACATAGGCCTCCCCTAATTTGTGCCACTCAGACCGGTCCTGAGCCCTCCAAGTAGACTAAAAATAACTAACTAAGTTTTTAAGTTGTAAAAAATAATCAAGATAATATTTTTACTAACCTAGTTACAAAATTTCTACATTCAATTTTATCTTTTATTCCGTGTGAAAAGATCCATTTATCAGAATGAAAAATATGCTTCACGCTGACTCACAATTTAAGTTATAACTATGCCAAGTCTAAGACGTACATCTGTTTGTGAATAATAGTGACGAATTAGGCGATAGATAAAAAAATTATAGCACTTATTTCAATATTTTGAAACTGAATTTGGGCATAATTGCATTTTTATCTATACTAGACACTCGTTTTGCGCTCGAAATTCGATCGTAATTCATAATATCAAATTAGTTCACGTTGATAGTATTTAATATTTAACTCTATTCAAATTGACTTTCACCATAAACAAAAGAGTATATGTATCTTATTATCCATGTGTGTGTTTCATATGCATGGCAGTGTGCGTAATGTTTTATTTATCGATTTAATGTACTTTATAAGCATTATTATTGAAAAATATTATCGTTCTGCACTTCTACGTATAAACTATAAGTGTGCCAAATTTAATACGTCTCCGTCAGCGTAACTTTCGTAAAATGGGATCCAAAGTTATTGCTTCACGTATTAATATATAAATAAGTCTCCCAGTAGCTTCCATCATCATTCATTCTAATAATTCTAATAAACATTCTAATACTCGTTATTGGCAAAAGACTTAAACATAATGACCTGAGCCCAGCAGTGGGATATTCATAGGTTGTGATGATGATGATGAAACATTATGAATTTGCATATTTCAAACATTTTTGTCGCGGGCGGCATGGACAACACAAATAGCACATCACTAACAACCATGACCCGAGAACAAATATTTATGTGTCACATAAATATCTGCCCCGGCCAGGTATCGAACTCATGACTTCAACTAATAACATGGACTTCGCAGGCAGGGGCACTACCAACTAGGCTACGGGGTCGTCTAATTGCGTGAATATGAATGAATGAATGAACGATTGAATGAATGAAATATTTATGTATATGGTCACACTATTAGACAAATTTTGGCATGCAAAATGGCATAGGCAACAGTGACCACATCATTTAAATGCCCAATCATCTTATTCGTCGCGTATTCTCGTAAAATCTAAACCCTTAAATCCTACCAGACCAGAAGAAACAATTTAGTGTAGTAATGTGGTAATTATGTCTTTAAGTAATATAAATTACTCCGGCTCTGCGGTCGAAATTCAGCTGTGATTTATTTACTGAGAAGGTTACTTGAATGTCAGTCAGTTGCACAAATCTATTCAGTATAGCATCATTATAGAATGGAGGCATTAGCTCTAATGAAGCTTTAATTTAATGACGCTGTAAAAAAACCTCGAGGCGATTATTGTGCAACCAAACGTGATGTTTTAAAGGCTAGCTTGTTTTTTTATTATGTTATATAGTTCATTAAAGTAGCCTCTAATGTTGTTCTATGTACCGATATAATAAAGTATTAGGATTTAAAATAGTGTTAAATTTTTTCTTAACGTTAACTTTGGCTGAAGCAATTCATTCTTCTACGTACATTTTAAACATTATTTTGAGTAAGTACAAAATTTTCTCATTGAGTATTAAAATAATACCTCTAAATAAGCATAGTGTAAGAATTCGACGAACACGAAGTGTTCCTATAGGTAATCCTTTTGTCATATCTTCATTAAGTTTACTCGTAACGATTGCATCCAAATGAGTTTTCATCCATCCATCAGTTTTTAACGATCCACTGTAAGACATAGGACTCCCCTAATTAGTGCCACTAAAACCGGATCTTCAGATGTCATCGGATGCTTACTGTTCTCTTCACATCGTCAGTCCATCTTGAATTTAATACGTCGTAATTAACGCTTTATAATGTCATCTATATTAATATAGTTCTAAACAAATTTGATTTCCAGTTAATCAATGATTAATTAGGGCGATATACTAATCACCACATCTGTACGAAGTCATTTTAAAGGCGCAAATGAACGCATCAGGATGCAGCATTAAGAATCTCATTTTGAATTCCGTTACACAAGACGAACATCACTGAAACCTACACGGTAGTGGGTGGTTTTATTGGCAACACGCTTCCTCGCAGGCCGGTGCCGTCCCGTTTTTATGGTCGCACACAATCATTGAAGATCGGACGCAAGTTTGAGGGTGTAGCGAAATATTTCCTTTCTTATTTCCGTCTCGTTTCTATGAGCCCTTTTATACATGTATGACTGCCTTGATTTCCTTTCCCAAGTTAATTAGCACTTGCTTCGGTGATGGAAAACTTTGTGAAGAAACCTGCGTAGCTGAGAGTTCTCCATAATGTTCTTAAAGGTCTTGGAAGTCTGCTAATCCAACTTGGTTAGTCTAGTGGACAATTTCCTCACATTTTGAAAAGAAACCCGAGCCCAGCGGTAGTATCGTTATGGTTTATGATAAATTCTACGAATCCACACTCGGACAGTGTGCGGATACACAACACCAGCCCACAAGGAACAGGACACAAGCCCAGCAGTGGGACAGTTATTGGTTGTGATGAGGATGATGATGAATTAATTGCTAA
>DWPA01002152.1:0-16404 GCA_018251375.1 Calpodes ethlius
GCGGAAGTCATCGTCGTAATCACATAAAATATTCACATTCTTGTTTCAGTACATTCTTTCTTCGTCAAACGCATCGAATGGCATTTTTTTTGGTAATTTGTAAAAGAGGTTTTCACTATCACATATGTATCCTAACGCGTTAATTAGCGCATTAAAACTAATTAACAGGTAATAACATTTTATAACTTATTAATGAAGCCCAGCTCAAAAATGCGTTAATTCAAGCGCATTCAAGTACACTAATGTTAAGAGAGATGTGTCAACAGCATTTGAACCACGAAGGAGAAAACTGATTGAAAGCTCACCTTCTTTCTTGACTTCTGGTTCAGGCTTCTTCTCAGGTCCGCTCTCCTCGATACCCATGGACTTCATGCGCTCATTCTGCTCCTTGGAGGCGCCCATGAATGCTCGAGGGTCAGACAAGGCGGCCATGAAGTCTAGAAGAATGATATTACAATTTATTTCCTCTCTACATACTTTCTTATGACTTTAAAATCAATATAATAAAGAAAGTATTTTTTTTTAGTTTATGAAATTCTTCTAGTACTATTTTCCTGTATATAAAAGAAAATCACAAACGATTAATTTCAATAAATTATTTCAGAATTATTTAACGGAAGCCTTCCTTAAAAAACAAAATGATAAATAAATCAGGAAGCCTATTATTGTATTTCTTATTAAATAATTTTAATACTATTAACTTTAAATACATCTATTTTAATATATAAAAAAAACCCGATAACTGATATATGTACAGAACTTTTTTCTACAACAACCAGAATAGCTGACCTTCAAATCCATCGGGCACGTAGATCTTGAGTTCGATGTTACAGAACAACATGGGTAGGGACATGGGGAAGTTGGCTTCGGTACGCAGGGAGATGTGGCGGTACCCAGCCTGCAGCCCGTCCAGAGGCAGGATACGCTGGCCCAGCAGTTTGCCGCTCTCGTCGTACACACCGAAGCGGAGTACCGCCAGGTCCGGTAATACGACCTTTGATAAAGAGAGAAAAGAGATCACTTTAAGCGATTAAACACAAGAATTAATTGTAATATTATACGAGCAATATTTACAATGTAATCAGTTTCTCGAAAACCTAAAATGATTTTAACGAAAACACCAAGGCTTATCGTGGTTTTGTTTTTAGAAACTTTCAAATTTGTGTATTTTTAAAGGATAAGTAGTGCCATCTGTTGAATAGTGTTGAAGTATAAATAAACTGATCATTTAACGAAATATCATGTTAATGTGTAAATCAATTGGTTTCAGAAATGAAAGTCGGAAGTTTTAGTCAGTCAAAAGCCAGTGTTTTAGAAAATTTCACACAACGATACGCAAAGCAAATTCATGACTTTATTCACACTACTGTCACAATATTGTAGCAAAAATGTTGCATCAGTCATATTCTCATATTGTTGTTGATACTGCATATAACACAGGAGTATAATTGTTAATATGTGTGTGTGTGTATATACATATGTTCAACCCACCTTACGGAACAGGAACGGTTCTTCATTGTAGACGGGGTTCAATCCGTTGGCCGGCACCATGCGGGTACGGAACTCCTTACGGATGGTATCGGACGGCAACCCGTACATGTCCACTTCAACGTACGTCCCCACTTTCTTGTCCGATAAGAACTGTCCGGCTATAACCTGTCAACAAATGGTTCGGTAAAACTGATTGGAGAATACAACTAGCAGTCTCCTGCCCGCTTCGCGCCATTACATATTCTTGGTATGTACCAAATTTCATCAAGATTGGTTAAGCCATTCTTGAGTTATACGAACACATACAGACAGACAAACATGAAAAAAATAGTATAATGTGAACCACAGTATCATAAAACAATTATTTACCACAAAATTAAGTGAAGAAACATGTACAGACAGAACCAATAGATTAATATAGTATTATAGATTATAGGCTTTAATAGCTAACGAGCTACCTGATGGTCAAAAGACCTATTGATGGTAAGTGTTCACCGACCCCCATGAAGGTTGGTGACACCAAAGACATCATTAACAGTAGTCTGGACAAAATAGTCTTTTCAGAAGCCAGTCAAAAAGTGGAAAATAATATTCTTTCTCTGACTTGATTTAGAGATTCACTAGAAAATATTTATATCTTTTATTTGCATCCGAAGCCAGCTAATGTATTATAGATACATGTATGTAGTTTTCAAGACTCACTTGCACAGCGCACTGGGCAGCAATGACACCGTCGACGGGAGCATCGGCGAAGGGGTCAAAACTGCGGTCAGCTCGTCGCATGAAGTCCGGCTTGAGGAGGTACCCACAATTGCCGTTGTACTCGAACTTGCCCTGATTGAGCTGCATCGGCAAGTCAGAGGTCTGGAAGTTCAGGGACACCATCTGGCAGCCTGCGTTCCAGAACACCTGGGGAAGTGATTAGGTTATCAGTATCTTCATCCGGTGACTTGACAAGTTCGGAAAAAAACTGCACTCATTAACATATCTTACTGAAAACCAGTGTCATAGATTTCACATGTTGAAATTTTCTGAACAGAAATTACGTTTTAAATTAAGCCTCTTCATTTAGTTTGTATGTTAAACATATTTATTTAACGAATCTGCTCAGTTTATAGTACTGACTACTCAGTTTGTAGTTTATAGTATTGAATTATTAAGCGATAAATATGATTACCGGTTAGAGCAGAGTATTACATGACAGACAGATGTTTACACCTAGTCAAGCTCCATAATTTATTTGAATCTATGGCGTTAAATTATTTGCCAAGGATTAGTGACTCAACAATTAGGAGCTACTGCAGCTAAAATTCTAAACACCTTTAAATACCTTTATAACTTATTTATCGAGTTTATAATGTTATGTAAAGTACCATCAGTCCACTTTAAATCTTGTAACAGACCAGAGTCTAGTAGAAGAGCAATTACAACCATTGGCGTACCATAGTACTGGCCTTGTGGGTCAAATCAGATTTTTCGGCCTCAATTACTTCACAATGTTATACAATGTCCTTACTTGTTGATCCAGCGTATTGCTAGCATACAACGTAAGTGAGTGCTTTTTGAAGAATTAACCCATAAAAGATACGAACTTTAGTGTACAGCAGTAATCTTGGAGGCAGATGCGTCTCTTCTGCCCTTCCCTCCCCCCTTGGTACAACCTTAACAACCGTCGGCGCTTGCGCATGGGCATGGTAGCGCCATCTAACGACATACTTGTAAATCCTACTCGAAAGAAGCCGGTGAAGGATTCCTTACCAGAAAGCGACCTACCGGCATACGTTATAATAATTCGTCACACATTAATATTACCATTATCATTTTTATTAATACTATTATCAATAAGTTTACGAAGTATAACCCCGTTGCTAAACGATTATTATGCTGATGTTGATGTAATTTACCTGAGGCATATAGTTGGAGGAGTCGGCTCTCGTGCCCTTGGGGTAGATCCGAGACATCTGTCGCTTGTTGTAGTTGACGAAGTCGATAGCTTGCTGCTTCAGGTAGTTCATGCCGGTGGTCTCCGCGAATGACGACATGTTATGATGGATGTTCTTTTCTGGAATCGAAATACATATTTTTTAGTCAGTGGCCAGAAATTATTTCATGAGTCGCCTGATATTAAATTATCTATCGCCGATTATGGATAGCAGTAACATCAAAGGCATCACCTATGCGTGGCTGATTAAGAAAAAAAATGGGTGATTAAGGAAATAATAAATGTTTAATAATTGTGTGTGTGTTATGCTGTTGAGCTGACCGGTCTGCGTGGCACAAATTAGGGTAGGCCTATGTCTAGCAGTGGAGCTCAAAGGCTATTAGATATATAGTAATGCTGTTGGTGTGTATATATCAAATAAAATAAGAATTGACTTATCTCCTATTAAAAAAAAGATACGAAGCGGTAATACAGAATAGCCTCGGTTGTTGTATCTTTACTTAATTATTTTACAGTAACTGGCATATTTCTCCGAACAGAATATATCTCTGATTAAAATACAGAGAGATAAAGACAAACTGGGTGAACTTGAAAAAGTGTAAAATTTTCAAATAGTTCACTCTCAACCTGTAACTATTGCAATTTTTAGCCTGAGAATGAACTAAAGGTTCTTCCTGGTTCTCCAAATTAAATAATATACATTTTATTCGTGATCAAAAATGGTCTATTTCAAATTGTACTTTTTTTTTCAAAACAGGACTTTAGTAAATTTAAAAAAAAAATTGAATATTAACTTTCAGCCTCCTCGAAGCTCACGAATTTAATGGGCTGCGCGTAGTTGACCATGGAGGAGAGCCAGGGGTGGACATTGGTGGTGGAGCCAGTATACTGGACCGGTGCGGGCGCTCCATCCTCGGTCGCTGGTGCCGCTTCGCCTCCCGCAGGAGCTTCCTCGGGCTACAAAAAGTTAACAGTTAAATAATTACTATTACTAATAGCTTATAGCGTTTTTCTACATTAGGTACCTATAAACAAAAGTTGAAATAAACTAGGCTTTAAAAATGTTTTATTTATAAAAACACACTTTTACTTAGTGAATCAGGTCCTGGAATATAGCTTATTCCAAATTGTATTGTCAGCGGAAATGAGTGAGTTTGCAAAATTTCAGCTTGATTGGGCATCAATAAGTAGTTCAAATATCGATTACAAAATTCTGCCCAGACCTACCTACATACATACATATAAATATACACAGTGAGTTGAATAAAAGTGTAACGCATTTATTACATAAATTCACTGTAAACAGACTTAATATTCAGGATAAATATTAATGAATTAGTAATAAATATAATTAATAGTTAATTTTAATTAGTTACTATATTAACCTTTGGTTCTGCAGCGGGTTGCTTGACCGCAGAAGCGTCCTCTTTGATCTCGTCTTCAATGACGAACTGTCCCTGTCTGAACAGTTCCAACTCCTGCTTCTCCACCTCGGGCTTCAGTCGCTTGTTCTTGATCATGATCTTCCTCTTGAGGGCACACGGCGGCGGCAACGGTACTCCGGGCTCCAACTGAAATGTAGTTTTCTATTTGGGGTATAGCCGTGTTTGCGAATACATTTGATTATTCCGTAGCAAATTCAGCCCAGTAAGCTCCATTTGGTTGTAGAAGTTTGGATTAGGCCTGGCGTCCAGAAGCTTGGTACTGTTAGTTTTTTCGTTAGTATTTTAGTTACATATTAAAATACATTAATTAAACTATGTATAAGATTAACATGATAGATTAGTGTTGACGTTTTAATATCCCTGCTACACCTGCGTTAACGTCACTGTTAACGGCCTTGCCGTAGGCCTGAATGTGCAATTAATAAACGTTAAAATTAACGAGTTAATTAGCGCGTTAACTTGTTGCCGCATTGGTGAGGTATCATTTTTAGGGTGTTAAATAACTACGTAGGACTCAGATGTGACAAGGATATATTATTTTAGAACAAATATACCTAATTGTGATAAACAGTTAAATCGTAATTTTTAATGAAACATTATGTACGATGTTTTATGACTGAAATGTGAATGGCACTGTGTATTGTCATCAATTCACGTAATTTATTGGGTAAACAGTTTGTATAATGATAAACTAAACCAACATTTATTTTACCTTAAATATTGAAAATTTAATAAACATTTACCTATTTACCTTTCCATGACATTTCATTGACGTTATGAACAACACAGAACCGTTAAATCAATTTGTTTTCCACACAACTTACGGGATGTTCGGGCAGGGGTTCTTTCAACAAAAGGTCTCCTAGGATCTCATCGCAATACTTGGCTAGCTTATACTGCTGGGCCTTGCAGCAGTGGTTTTCAAACGAGAGGATCACTGGATAATCGGAGGTGACGAAGGCGGTGTCTCTCAGCGCGTATATAACGTCCTTGAACAATATATCGGTGCACATCGCCATTCCGTGAGTGATGATTGGTTCCTCGTCTTCACCTTTTCCGTCCCAGCAGTCGAGTTCGACGCATCTGGAATGCAAGAGTTATCATTAAATGGGTTCTTATTTCAACTAATGTTATTAATGCGTAAGTATGTTTGTTTGTCATTTTTTACAGCGTCGTTACGAGCGTAGTTATGGCATATTTTTTTTTCGTGGAGGTGTTGGGAGGATGAAGTATATCACTTTACTTTTAACCGCGAAAAACATCTATTTTTTCTAAGTGTTTCACAAAAAATCTTTTTCTGACAACCAATGAAAGAAAAAATCGATAACCATTTTATAGCTGTTCTTTTTTCCCATATATTATCGGACTAAATAACGCGGGTAATATTTTCGAATGTAGTTTCTACGGTTTGATTTCTTGAGCTAAAATCTCGAAAATTTATAATAAAAAACATTTATTTCATTAAAACCATCTACCGTATTGCAATTTGAAGACGAAGAAACCATTCATTCCATTCACACCTCGGGCAGTGTGGCCACCCTTACTTGACAGTATGATATGGTAAGCTTGGAGAAACATAAAATGTTTATTTTATTTTAATTACATAAATAAAAACGATGTTTCAATTTAAAGAATTCCATCTAAACATTTTTTCGAGGCTACTTAGACATAAGTATCCCGACATGGGCGTTCACCAACATAGTACAAAGATAAATCGGTGAGATTTAATTTGGAAGTCGTCCAGAAAACATCAGATCAGATACCGCGTGGCGGTAAGCAAATGTGATAATTCTACATACGAGAATTGCCAGCGAAGTGATAGCTTTAAAGTAACAGTGTCGTGTTGCGTCAGTGGAAGGAAAACGAATGTCGCCAAGTTTGAAATTGATTAAATTAACTACAGAAATAGGAATTTAAAACAATATAAAGAATGATTGATAATGAATCTGTCTTATTAATTATTTTTACCATAACGAAGTTTTTAACTCAATCGTTGCTTAAAATGGGTATAGAAAAAGATATAGAAATTAAATTTTATTCGAAGTGAGTTTTTATAAACACATTTTAAAACTTAAACTACGAGTACAGCACCACTTCAACAATGGTTCTATTAGAAGAGGAAAGACACTCACAAGTTTTTTTTTATAGCTTTAGCATGTGACTAGATTTTAATAAAGTACAGAAAATTGGACTCACTTTATTTCGGGGTACCTATGCCTCAGTGTCATATTCTAAGAAAAGTTTAAATAGAGTTCTTAAAAATTTACAAATCTTTTTTATTAAAAAAAAAAAAAAAAATTGAAATGAAATAAACACGTTTATTATTATACAAAGTTGAAATTTGCTTACAATAAGCTAGCAATTTGCTAACCCGTATGTGAGATTGGCCCGAACAAACGTAACTTACTTATAAAATAAAAAAAAATCAAAGTTTAAATTGTTTTACCTGCAGCCTGCTAATAGAACTTGTCTGTACATTTCCACGGAGCTCTTGCCGCCGAACTGTCTGCCGGAGAGGTAAGTGTTGTGAGAGGAGTTGATGTAGTAGTGGGACAATGGTTGATCCATCTCCATGTAGAAGTCCAGCCGGTCGAGGAACACGGGGGCGTTTTCATCCGACATTAGGTAACGAATCAAACCGTCTTTTGTAAGACAATCTGGAAAGAAAAAAAGGTTTGATTCATACAGGGTTGTCAAAAACTTGACATGTATAAATGTACCAATAATACCTCTATTGTTAAATTATTTTGAATTGGAATTTGACATGGTACTGATGATCTTTATTATTTTTCAAAAGTGTTGAAGTCTGACCATGAACTAGACGGTGCATTGAAATACATATGTGCCTTGAATAATCTCTATTTCCATTTTTTGAGGAATTACATACGTAACGCTTCAGAAAAGGAGGTCAATTCCACTACATAATTACACTTCATATTCTTACTATACCACCTGATGGTAAGTGGTGATAAAGATAACGTGATAAAACGCTCCAACATAGTTAAAGCCTATTGCTACTGTCTTTGAAGACAATCATATTATAATCTGACGATAGTACTGACATGAATTACTTTAGTCATATTCTACTAACAGTATTTGCTTGGCAAAGATCGTACCTGCCAAAACATTAAAAAGTAATGACAAATAATTTTCGATTTCATGCCACTTTGAATTTCAGTCGCCATGATCTCGTTGCCAAAACAATTTTGTAACACTTTCATTGTAGTCACATAAATATATCAATTAATAAGTATTTATGAACTTTATAACTGTTTTATCTACGTATATATATATATGTATATTTTAAGTTTATTACTCTGTTTTTTTCTTAAATATGAGGATTATTCCAATAACGAGTCCATAGCCGAAGATACGACAAATATATCTGGACTAATTCATCCGGCTGGCAATGCTGTTTACGCACGAGAATTCAGCCGACAAAGTGTACCAGTTACAAAAAAGTTCACAGTGTACAGTTACAGTGTAAGTGTACAGTCACAAAAAGCGTAATTACGTACGCTCGTAAAGTTATACTTTTTTGACGTAACAAGCTAAAAAAATTCCAAAAAAATATTTTTATTAAAATTACAATTTTATTAAATAAATAAATAATACAAACAGTAATTTCCTTTTATCTAAATCTACTAATAAATAAACAGAAAGCTGTCAAAATGTGCATTGAAAAAAAAATTCTAATATATTTTTCCTCACGAGCCAAAAGTAATATAACTTCAAAAAAAACATAAAACGTAATTCTTACTAGAATTTTTCACTTCCTCATTTTGCTCGTACGTAGTGATGATCTCTATAGCTCGCTTATCATCGTACAGGGGGTACAAGATTTCGTTGAGCCGCGGATCTCGCTGTTTCTCGTTCAGGAAGTTAACAAACTGCTCCAGATTGATGCGATCTGATCTCCCCTGGGTACTGGAAAATAAAATAGTCTTGTATGAGACCTTAAATACTTTTGACGTTTGTGTTTTGTTTTAGGTTATCGTCATTTGTTTAAGCTTATGAGGGTACAAATTAGGTAACAATGTTAAGGATCTGTGATATTAAAATTCAAGGTAAACTCCCTCAATTCTATTTATAAATTCATATTTATTAACTAGTTACATTAATAATGTGGTATATATGAGAACAGGTTTACAATTTAAATCGTAATAGATAATAACATTCATCACCTTAGATAAGGATGTAAATTACAATTTAAAATGGCAGCTATAATTTGTTCGGTGTCATTTTAAATTAATTCACTAAATAATTCATAAAAGCAAAGGTAATATGATAGCTGACGAGGGATTCGACATCAATTACAATGTCAAAGGTATTCACGCTACGGTTTGTACTATAACGTTACTGGAAAACCAAAAGTAGTAATTTTTTTTTTAAGTTTTTTTTTTTCAAAATATCGAGCACAACTTTTTTCCTAACAATCCTATCGAAATGTAGTGAAAGCAAAGATATATTGTGACAATGTTACCTACGTACTGAAATCGATATCTTCTACAAATTTGTTTTGAAATTTAATTATAGCTTGTATTATGTTAGTATTTTCCGGTGTTTACTTTTCCGGTGCTAAAGTGCCAAAATAATGCTCAGATCGTGACGAATGCAACACCAATCGACGAAAAGAAAAATGCGACCAATGGATACATACGTATATCTCATTTTACTCAAAATGGCGCTTACTACTTTGACGATATGTATTCTAATGTCCATAGGTCGCGATGCCAAGTCATTAATGGCTAGAGCGTCCTGTTATTGA
Organism: Calpodes ethlius; assembly: GCA_018251375.1. Classification (NCBI taxonomy): domain Eukaryota; kingdom Metazoa; phylum Arthropoda; class Insecta; order Lepidoptera; family Hesperiidae; genus Calpodes; species Calpodes ethlius. Next base: position 9,647 of record DWPA01002152.1, read on the forward strand.
CTGAAAAATATGTGAAAAAAAATATTTTTTAAATTCTAAACTTTTAACAGAAAAAATTGCTTAACTTACATTGTTTGAAACAGTTCTTCAATATCATTTCTCGGACAGATTTTATGATACAGCGCATAGAACTTATCGAAGGTGAACGCTTCTCTCTCCATTCCATCATTCTTGCCTGAAGGCAGACCTAGATCTTGTAGACATTGGTAGACCAGCTTCTCAGTCTTCCCTGAGGCGAAAGTTCGCGCGACGACTTTAACTGGAACTTTTCCCTTCGGATCCGTAAGGAAAGATAAACGCATCCAACTGAAAAATGGTTTATAAGTCTATAATTAAATATAATTCTATTAACATAAAAAAAGAAAGGAAGTTGAAGCTTTAAATAGAGGACACACCGTCAACCATACATTTACGCACCAAGGGTAAGTATTATAGGACAGTGAATGATGAATGGTTAGAAATGAATAATAGGTACCAATGTAATGTCGGACCTGAAGAAATATACATTTTATAAGAATCTTATAAACGTTCCAGCTGTTTATAAATTTGAGTTTAATACTTCTACTAATACTACTATCTATACATATAAATAAAATTGCAGTGTCTGTTTCTAATATTGAAATAATCACTTTTTACAACATGCACATGACAAAGACATACACGGCATATTTATATAACGTACGGTATATACACCAAAATGTCATATTTTACAATTTTTGTCTGTCTGTTTGTTTTGGGTAATCTCTGAAATAGCTGGACCTTATATGACGGGACTTTCATTGACATATAGTTGATGTAATAAGGAGTAACGTAGGCAAAAAAAAACTAAATAATAATTTTGTTGTTAAATTCGACGCGAACGAAGTCGCGGGCACAGCTAGTCTATTATAAATCTTGAATTGAAAATTAATGAAATGAATAATAATCATTCTCTGGATTAAAACAGTCTCCTTTAATGTCTCCTTGAAGTGAATATTTATGTAATTCTTTACTTCACGATGTATTGAATTACTTGACATTCATTAGGAGAGAGACTTGGTCAGCTGTTCTGTTTTATGACAGTTTTGCAATGTAGTTAGTTTGAGGAATCGATAGCTTTAGTAGTTAAGAGAGCTTGCGCGCGCATAACTTTGGGTAAGTGAGATTGCAATTTCACGCAAGTTATTTATAGTCCAGCTTCAAATCTTTCAGATGCTTGCGATATTATTGTTAGGGCGCGTAGCCGTGTATCGATGTGTGTCAATTGTAACGCTGCGTTCACACGGTAACTAAATGCTGTGTTTTTTCATGTATACGATGTTAGCATACTTATACGTGATAGTCGTTTACAGAAAATCCGTTAAGTTCGTATAAGGAACCCCATAACTGAAACACTTATCCCACACCATGAGATAGATGAGAAAATTATTCATACCCATTTTACATGTATGAGAAGTATTCTGAAATATTTTTTTTATGTTTTTTTCTACCAATTTGTCTTTCTGTCTTTGTATTATTTAGTACATATGTAATTTATACAGCTTTAAAGCTCTGCAGAGAGACGGATAGACAATAATGACGAGATCGTAAGGGTTCCGTTTTATGGTACGTTACAAACATACTACACATTCGCCGTGTGAACGCCGTGTATCACTTTCAGTATATTAATTAAAGCTTTTGGCAACGTAAGTTTAAATAAGCGTAATATGTTTGTTGTTAGTACCTAATTAAAAAGTACTGAATGCATTATCGGTGCATTGTAAAGACTATTCGTCTTTAAAAAGTATATATTGTTTTAAACAAACTCTTTGTTTATATTGTTTTAAACAAATGAAGATAAATATATATAAGTATTTCCATTTTCAAATTCAAAATAATATGTGATTTCATGTGTTTTGTCAATACACTTCGCGCGTTACATTTGTTGCCGCTTATTTCTGCGTCTTACGTGTTTTGCTAAGACCCAAAAATATCAGTTTAGAATTCTCTAAATTTACATATTGTTATTCAAACAAAACGATATCAAACATTCAAACAAATTTTAACTTTACATACTGTTTCATAAGGTTGGTTCTGGGGCACACATTGTTGATTTTGTTGTTGTGAGTGATGGCTCGGAGACCCTCCTTCCACTCCTATGCAAAAGCAAAAATAACCATGCAGACAACATGCAAAAAACATTGCGTAAACAAAATCCAGCGAAAAGTTCATGCAATTGATAAATCTGAAAGCAATATCCGGGCTTCGAGTGAGGATATAAATATAATTAAAACATTAATTTATATCTGAAACACTTGTTTATTTCAAGAACGGGATTAATTTTATTATGTGGCAGTACTAAACGGGTATACAGTTCAACTATTGACTTACGAGACCACTAGGCCATTCTTCTGATGAATGTATTTGACCAATTTTAGAGTTTTAGATTTATTTGAATGTGGCACAGATATGGCTCTTTTGAGAATTGAAATAGGCCTTGTTAAATGAAATTACTGCGCTCGAGACAATAACGAATTTAAGTCGAACAACGTAGTTACTTCTATTTCTAATATTAAACGAATTACATAATATTTCCTTTAAGTGTTCTTGTCCTTTAAGTACGCACATAACTTTTTGAAACTTAGAGATGCTTACAGGATCGAGCTCAGACTGCCATTCAGGTTCGTTCAAACGTTTGTACCAATAGCATATTATATTAATTTGACGAATTATTAACAAAGTGAAGTGATGACATATCCTCAATCGAATTCACGGTAATAGTAAATAAGAGCAGACACAACATACCAACAACATACCGTACATTAAAAAAGAGAAAGAAAACATAGAAAGAAAAAGGTAGAAAAGAAAATAAGTGCAGTTCACACGCGACACTATAGATATGAAACATCAGTAAGTAATCATTTGTTTGTAATGTCTGCTCTTAAATGTTTTATGGTTTAACTAAATATAATGTAAGTTTCCACCGACACCTTGTAGGGCAGTTAGAACAGAAGAACAGATAAATTTAAATTTGTTGCTTAATTATAGATAAGATAAACAAGTACAAGATAAAAAATGAACACAAGTTATAAAAAAAGCTAGAAAAATTACCACATCGAAGCACTTTACATAAAGCAACAGCTATGTGTTAGATCGAGAATTATTGTGCTAAAACTCCATACGTGCTATAATTCCATGGTCCAACTTACTGCTTCTTGAGACACGTCATCGGACACACATTATTCGCCTTTACATTGTGTGTGATCTTTCGCAGGCCGTCTAGCCACACCTTTAGAACAACGCACACAAACAAGTTAGCTCACTACATCTACAAATCTATATTTATAAAAATGAATGTTTGTCTGTATGTCTTTTATTGAATCGTAAACTATGCATTTGATCATGTATTGATCTTCAGCAAAGTTTTTGTGTATGAGCCCACGATGGTTTCTGAGATAGTCCTACCAATTTTCGACAGATGGCGCCAATGTGATAACCTAATTTTAGTTTCGGCGTAGCAACGCGTGCAGAGTTCAGCTAGTGTAATATATTATGAAAATGTGTTGAGTACAATATGACACAGTATTAAAGCTTCGCTGCTCTTATTTTGGTTACTCCAACCTCACGTCTGACAAGAAGACTAACGTCCATTTTCATAATAAATCTATCTATAATCGATGGATAAGTTCGTAGGTAAAAGAATTAAAACAATGACGCTTTGACAGTTGGTACGTAACGACTTGTGGATAATGTATGGATAGAATATTGAGAACGGCCGTAAGTCAAAGTACTAATCAATAGCTTTTTATAGGCTTAGGTAACAACTGCAAATGTATAGAATTAGTAACATACACGTATTATATAGATATATTTTCATATAAACTTTACTTAGTAACATCTTTCCGCCTACACCTATATATATCTTTTACATAAAGCGAAAACAAATGGTTTCAAATAATTCACTTCAGTGACAAACGAGAGGTCCGTTACTTGTATCCTAACCTGCACGTAGATAGTCAATATACTATAATACAGTTAAGTCTGCGACGAGCTACGTTGGATCTACTTAAAACTAGACACGTATTGTTTAAGTCAGTTTAAACGTGTACCTACTCTGTGCTCTGGGCGAGAAAAGATAGTATCGAAATGGAGTGTGTACAGAAAAGATACAGAATACAAAATTGAATTTTACCTCGTCAACGTAAAGTTTAAAATCATTTGATGCAATAAGGAGAAATTGGTCCACCAAGGAGCCCGGAGTCACATGCTTGACAGGGTAGAATTTAGAATTGCTACTGAGTTTTAGAAATGGACGAAAGGACTCACTACGGAATATTTTATTGGATTAAATTTTGCCTCGTGTGTTCCATTAACTTATATATAATATTCTCGGCTCTGAGCGATACCTTTCATCCCCTATTCCAACTCGTAAGTGAGCGAGCCTCGGAAGTGAAAATTGATCTTTTTATTTTCTACTTAAAGTTCTATATTTTCTATTTTAAGTGGAAATTATTTAAACGGATGAATGTTATTGTCAGTGCAATTTTAATCCAAGTACTTCTAATTTGTATTGAGAACGTATTTTAAGTGAAAAATTGTAAATTAAGTTACATGTAATTTTATAAGGCTGTCGAATACCATTTATAGAGAAAAATGTTATTTGTTAAGATCTTTAGCTATTGAAAACAAAATTGTACCTTTATATCGATAGGACAAACCAATCCCGTAGTCCCATCAATTTGTTGTAGAAAAAATGTGTTTGTAATTCAGAAAATAAAAAAATATTACAATTATATCAAAAATGTTTATCCCTAGATATAGATCTGTTGGTATCAATTCCAACAAATAACATATTATATAAACTATCCTTTAAATTTTAGTGACAGATAATATTATGATTTTATACTTTCTCTGAAAATTATAATGTCTTGTGATATCTGAATCCAGTAGGAGCTCTTTTACTCCGCTAACTTGATAAGTTCGTAGAAAGCACAAAGCCTTATCTTCTGACAGTCGGTCATAACAGACAGCTCTTTTCTTAGTGTTCTTCTAAAGAGTACCATTGCAATTCCGGGATTATTTTACTCTAAATTAAAATGGGACTCAAAACATAAATGTAAAGTGAGATCTATTTGATTTGAAGAAATGAAAAACATGTCACAATTTGTTTATTTAAATCTTACACAAAAGTAATTCTGGTCTTTGAGTGAATTATTTGATCGAGGGTCACTTTTTTCATACGTTGGGATGTTATTAATAAAGGAACATTTAGAACGTGCATTTTAGTAAAGTTTTATAGAGGTCACTTGGCTTTCTGAGCAGCTCATAATGGTGTAATCTAGCCTACTAAACTACAATTAGCTATTACTTATCTATAAGCTAACTATCCTTGCGCTAACCTATCCAAAGTCTTCAGAACCCAAAAAATTGCCAGTCTGCTTCATCCATATTGATTATTAAAGTTATAGAAAGTACCAGACTGACCTTAGCAGTGTTAGCATCTGGACACACGACGTGTTGATAATTTATATTTATGTAGTCCGTGCCGCTGCATATCGTTAAGGACTTGTCTTCCAGTTGGTCACCGTGTTTATTCACCAATTTGTCGTTTAGTTTTGCATCCTGAAAGTAAAATTATAAAAAATTATATAAGAAAAAAAAATTAGAAATTAAAATCCCAAAAACAATATTAGTGGTGTGTTTCATAAATTTATACAAACGCAGGAATTTCACTGCCATTTTTTTACTGTTTTACAAGACAGCTTAAACTTAATACCTGTACTAACTTAGTACTCTTATTAGTAACCTAACTTACGTAACTTAGTACTTGCCTAACTTAATACCTATTGAAATCCTCCACGGACCGATCCAATGTACCGGAGAATTTTTTACCCTCTTTATCATTCGAAATGAAACCTAGCAACATCACACGTAGTCCTCTTTCTCTAAACATAAATATATATAGGGTAAGCGTACGTACAAATCAACAAATAGTTTTATAACATCCGGAATTAATTAGTTAAAATGTTCCCACACTAGCGAGGTTATTAGTAATGCAATAAATAATGTTCATTATTATATATTTTTTACAGCTGGTTAAACGAGGTTTACTTGTTTAACTTGACAAACTAGTAACCAAAATGCAATATTTTATAATTTTCTTTCGTTATAGTAATTCTACGCAGTAGTAGTTGCATTGACAGATATATCCATAAAATAATATAGTTTGACTTACTTGTAAGGTTAAAAATTACAATTGTTTGTGAACAACACAACAAAATCCAAAATTATTAAACTAGTTTGTACATTTAATAAATATAATGTTCTCCTAATGGTCGAAATTCGATGATACAAGGTAATTATTGAAAAAAATCACATAAATTTGCATATTGAACCGTTTCCTACAAATTTTTTTGACTGTATATACATATATTTATGAACACATTATATTACCAAATGTTGTCCGCGGCTTAGCACACGTGTAAGAAAATAATAGTAATAAAACGGTTGTCAATTCCTTTCTATCACTGGTTGCCAAGCAACGCTTTGTTAAGTTAAGCACTTCCTTTAATTTACTGAAATGTACATCGTATCCTCCCACAGAAATGAGATGCTTTCGTGAAGAAAAGTATCCTATGTACTATATCCTATGTATATCTTCATCTTCTCAACTATTTCCATACCCTAACCATAAGATCGTGTTCGTTAAGAGGTCTAAACACATATTAAATAATAACTAGAAAAAGTTCAATAATTAGTAAATAGAATTGCCTATGCTTGGGCCAAAAAAGATCAGATTT
>DWPA01002153.1:0-16403 GCA_018251375.1 Calpodes ethlius
TTTGTAAGGTAAAATCTGTATTAGGTATATAAAGAGATGTTTGACTGACAAAAATATTAACGCCTAGCTAAAATTAATTACCTTATTAATCTCTAAAACGGTCAACTCGAGACAGATACTATAAAAAGCCGAATTATAAAGTAATAAAATATAAGGGGCGAACATTTTGAAAATTGCTTAATTTTTTCGACCTCTGTCATTATAAAAAAGTAATTATGATATTTAAACTCCTTTCCATTTTTGTATACTTATTCGTTTATCGTAAAGACCGACACAGAAACAATAGCAGCGTTTTCCATAAAGAAAATGCATTTTAAAATAGTTACATATTTACAATATTAATCGTAGATATTATTAACCACGTGGGTACTCTAAACTTTTCATATGTTCGTGTACTCTTCTGTATTTTCTGTTCCAGTAACATAATTTGCTTGTATAAGTTTGTTCGTAGCAGATAGGTACGACATTTATAGAGGAGTATGGACTGGCAATTTAAGGAAAGTGCCTCCCTCAATTTTATTAGAGGTCTTTGTGAACTTGAGGAGAATTGTATCGATATTGTCGAGAAAAAGAACTAGTTCCTAACATTCCAATTTTCCACTCCAACGGAACTGAGTAAGGTCTTGTCATAAAAGCACGTGGCGTAAATAAATACATCGACATGCGAAGTTTTAAAGTAGGTTCCATTTGAATAGCAATCCCGGGGTACCTAGTTTTACCGGGGTACCTTTTTAATACTATGTTTTATTCACATTACAATCTGTACCCGCGACTTCGTCCGCGTAAAATTGAACAAAAAGTGTTTTACTTCATTTTGTTTTAGTGCCCTAAGTTACTCCTTATTACATCAGCTGCAAAAGTCCCGTCATAATCGGTCCAGCCATTTCAGAGATTAGTCAGAACAAATTCACAGGCAAAAATTATAAAAAATGTTATTTTAGTGTATGTACTGTATGCATGTAGCAAAAAGCGGTTATTTCAATATTACAAACAGACACAAAATTTATTTATATGTATAGATTTGTGAAACCACTCTTTACGCCACAACTAAAACGAAGAGTATTAAAATGATTCAACATCTGTATATTATTTTGCAAACAATCTCAGTTTTAAAATATCATTTATACAGAAGGACACTTAAGTTTGTGTTTAAGTCTCAGTATAAACTTTGTTATACAAATGTTAACTTGGGAGCTTGTTCCGGGTCGTATCTGGCTCTAGATTCAAAAGGAGACCACGTCTTAAACATACATACGGAACCATACCTGTGCTGTTTCGTGGAACATAGTACATTAATATTGTAATAATAGATAAGTATAGTAGGTAAATATATTGTGACTTAAGGAAGTTTTTGGATGTCCTGCAAATTAGAATGATAATTTATTATAATAAACACGTACATAACTAATAAATAAAGACCTTTTTTGTCCTTAAATATATAAGTACCTATAAGTATAAGTTAATTTCGTGATAAATGTATTCCATAAAACAACATTTTGTAATACTTACATATTAGATTTTCCGATAACCGGCCATCATTCGGTGACGCAAGTAATTAGATGCGATGCCATAATATTCCGATGCGATGATTTTCCTGTCAAAGGATATTTGGAACAGGAGAGAATATTCATACTGCCTTCAAGAAGCATCAGTAATATTTGGTATTAAAATCAATGATTTTATCATTTTATTCTGCTACAATTACCTGATACATACTTAGCATTTCCGGGACAAGTTTTATAGTCCTTAGTATTTGGATTTTGGTAATAAATATATGTTTTAAATATATATGAAATATATACCCGATAAGTTTTTGTAGTGTACCTATTTAGTTTAAAAGGTTATATAAATGTTCTTAACTGACCCCAGCAAATTTAGGATCTGCATAATTATGTAATTTCATAATTATCTATCCGTGTTCTCTTTATACTAGTAACGCAATTATGTAATACTGTATAAATTTGTCAGCAGAACCTTCTAATTACCTGCATTGATTAACACGATAGTTTAATCCGAAACCAATGTCGTATTATTAAGCATTTGCTGTATACAGTATATTACGTAGTTAATACTTTAGGCATAGTTAGGTGCTATGTACAAAGATTATATATTAGTTATAATAAACTTTAATTATATATACGTCATTTTGGGTAATGCTTATAAATAAATCAATATATACTTTTCTTGTTTTTTATCTCATTATTATCGGCTACAATAGATTCAATCTGGTCGCAGTGGCCTTTTGGGATTATTGCCTTTTGTACAATAGGAAAGAAATCTCAAAATAAACAATTTTACAATGAATTTATATATAGATAGTCATTTGTATTCAGTCACGGGTAGTTTTATTAAAGTGGGCTTAATTTTTTACACTTGTCTGATCTCCTTTTGAAACGATAAGTAAAGGTTGGCTCATTCTACGCTGGAGCCGAAGAAAAGCTTATCGTGAAGCTACGGTTACGATTACTGCGCTCTTACTCTTCACGTAGACGTTTGAACGCACGGACAATAGAGCTGCAACGCTACAAAGGTCATGCATCGCTGGCTGAATCTTTTGAGCTCCCTTCAGGCAGAGTGAATATGAGGTTTCGCTACGCTGACGTTGCTAAGCTTGTATGAAGTGTTCACTCGAGCGCTTAATTTTAACTGTTTAGTATTCATGAAGAAAATTTGTTTTCTTTTAAAAATGTAAACAAAACTTATTTCAGATACATTTTAATCGAGCTTTAAACTCATTACGGTGAAGAGTTAAAGAAGAATGAGTACAGTAAAGTACAAAAAGAGAACCGTAGATTTTGATATTTAAACAATAAGAACAAGTTTATGTTAAAACTTACAATACTATTAATAAGAATATAAATTGTTTAACTTATGCGTTTACGTAACGGGTTTTTATCGAGTTAGCGCCACTCTGTAATCCACCTTTGCGGGGATTATCGTTAAAAAAGTCTGCTGCGAAAAATATTCAACCATCGACGGCGCAGCGGTTAATTACTCTTGAATATTTATTGGTCGTTTGAATAAATCGCTCGTGCCGGATAAGCCTTTAACTTGTATTATGTTCATTTTTGCTTTGGTTTTTTTGTTTGCTTGCTTTGCTTTACAATATCTGGTCACCAATTGCTTTTTTAAGCGAACTGCGAAAATTTTATTCACTTCGTTTACGATCAGTAGTGTTTGGTGTGGCTACTAAACTTAAGTACTATTGTTATTACTTTATTTGATGTTATTTTATTCTGATTTACGTTACCTTTTGATATCAATTAAGTTTAATATAAAAATATATGTGTTTAAAGTTTAATCTGTGATCGATCTTGCAGTGCAACAACCTATTTCTTGATACGATTAGTAATGGTTTCCCTATAATGTCACGCTCGATTTTACTTACTAGTTCCATTCTAGTACCATAGATGGCAGCACTGTCATTACAAGACATTACAATCAAGTTACTAACATTTAAGTTTTTATCTTATACTAATGAGAAATATATCAAACTAAAATAGACATTGGCGGAAAAGGTCATCGCCAACCTTAGATATCTATAACCATAGATGTCCCACGTGTTAACTAGTTTTGAAAGTTAGCCACCAAAATGTAGATTAAAAAGGAGGTTGTGACTTACCAGGAAAATTAATAACAGCACGCATCGTTAAATTGTAACAGGTTGATATAGACACCAGAAAAATTTAATGTCTGATGTCTAGGTTACTATATATATTTCATTACAAACCAGACTTCAGTACAAAATATAAGGTTATTACTCAATTATTTCACGTTAGTACTCAGAATTTTAGAATTATCACATTTTTATAATAATTATGTCAAAATATATATTTTAGTTCCACCGCCTCGCTACGTATAATATTAATCGGTAATATATAATAACCCAATGTTAATAGAATGAGGATACTGGCTAATTGGTGTTCCATCCTAATAATCAACAAACGAGGCAAAGACATTAGGATCTTCATATACGGGGCGTTTATTTGTATACCAGCAAACTAAACATCAACTATGAAAGAGACTGATCGCCACTTTGATTGCCAAAGCATCAGTGAAGTCATGTCTGTCGACCTTAAAATATATACATTAGAAGAACTAAAGAAGAAACATTCCACGTCGATCGATATTCACAAACGTTAGGTCTTGGGTGTTTGTTTTTGCGTCTGGAACCTTCTACTAAGAGGCAAATAAGTTTTATCATGTGGACATAACGAGTAGCCACAACCAGTGTACACCTCTGTGGATTGCTACTTTGATCACACAACTGAGAAATACTTAATTCGCATTATTTCACATAAGATATTATTGGTTATTGAGGTGTTTACAATAGGAAATGGATGTTTGTTTGTGTTTCGGGAAATAAATAATAGAATTTAATTAAACTTCAACAATTAAAACTGTGCTGTTTCCTATTCATCTTTGATTAAATTACCTGAAAGCTAAAGAGATAGTCCTGTAAACTATATAATAGGTTTATAAGTAAAATTAAAGTTCTTGTATTCGATTACAGATATTTGTTTTCGGATATAGTACGTTTGTAAAGTCCGGTTTGTGGCCATGGCCATGCTAAGCACAACATTACAACATACATCTCATCCTAATGCAGGGATGGTAGTTTCTGAACGTTTATTTATATAATTATACAACATGCAAACTTTTATATGGATAATATTACGAGCTCGTACCTTCGGTTTTTTTCACGGATATAACATTTCCATAATCATATCAATTGTCAATGCCTACTTGAATCCTTTAGGGCATGAAAAATTTAAAAAAATTATATGTCTACGGTTATGGATTGTTTGTCAGTCTGCGCGGATGCGGCTATGGATTGTCTGTCGCGGCAAAAATACAAATTTAATAATAATTCAATTTGATACGCTTAAATGTAGGACATTGTAATTAGACAAATTATATTAAAATAATCACAGGTGTCTAGAACGCCAGTGGCGTTCGGAGTCACGCAAAGACCTTTATTTAAAGAGTCAAGGTTTATGAACGAATGATGGCGCGCCTCAGTGGGCCTCGCGACCGTTAAACTGCTCTTCGGTGCCACTCCGTTAGTCAGCCCTGGCCTTAAGTAGATAATATTAAGTATGATAAGGATTAGCATAGATAGTAAAACTCTTTTAGTATTTATTATCTGTACTAAATATACCCTTAAAATATACATTTTCCACCTTGACTTTGACAATTACGGCTATTTGAAAAGCGTTTTCTATTTTGATAACATAAAATTCAAAGACTCTGTCCGGTAGCAGCTAGTGTTTTATTATGCGAATAACTTTTGCTGATCCCGAGGAAAGTTCGACTGTTACAGGCTACGAGTGTGATCCCTTTCGCTTTACTTTTATGAACGCGCACAGCTAGTTGACGCGGCCTATGTAAATGTTATTGCAGCCTCTGAGAAAACATTGCCCCAGGATACATTCGGTCTTCGAGTAAAGTATCCCATTCATCGAATGAAATGTCTCTGGATAAATAACGGTTGATCATAAAATGTATTAGTGTGATCGCGTATTTTAGATTAGTTTTTAAATGTTTTGCTGAAATTCCTTCAATACTAAAGTTGTTTTTATACTTAATCCTTTGATGTTCATTCATTTGGATTGTGGTATTCGTTCCTACCCAAAATACGTGACTCAAAATTATTGATTAGTGGTTATCGTTCCACAATAATAACAAAACTACCATCGATATGTTTTTAGCAAAAAGAAATCAGGGATAGGAATTAATTTTGGTTTCCAGACACTGCAGTGTTAGATAAAACAAATACAAATATAAAATCACTTCATCCTGTCGGTGTTTCACTAATATTTAACATAAGCGTATCATTTTTTACGCCATTTCGAAAAAAACATATGTTGTCAAAGAAGAGATACTGCAAGAAAACTAGATGTTACAGTAAGCAATGACTTCTGACAAGTTCCGTTCGCTATTACCTCGTTCATTGTTCAAACCAAGCAGGGCACTTAAGCTTAAGCAAGGATGTCTCCACCCCAAATAACCTCATCTTCCCACAACTTACTAAAAATAACCCTTTTCAATCACCGCTGGCAAATTTTAAACAATAGCTGAATTTAAGATCCTTAACATTCACAGGTGTGTGACCGAATAAAGTGAAACAACATAACAATTTAGAACTTACATCATCAAATTTATATACGACATGATACAATATGATGAAATATTCAGAACACAGTGAATAAGTAACTACCCACGCTATTAACGGTATCAAGCGTTTGCAGAACGGTAGAGGAACGTGGACTATAGAGGGGCAAAGATGCATTTGGAAAGAGACTTAATTTATATCGGTGCGTATATCACAATGTAGGAGGATTGGTCTGGCTGCGCGGCGCAGATAGCTCCCGAGCCGTTCGCGCCAATACTAATTAATCAACTTGGCCGAGCCTGGCGCGCTGCCCGCACAACTCAACTTTTAATTGATTTGACATTATTCCGTTTGTGACCACCGACTGATCGCGACGCCTCTTCAATTATAACTCATCTTTCGAGGAAATGATCAAATGAAAATTAATTTACGAAAGTTAAATTAAGTAATTAAGATAAAATTTGGACGCTATAGACGCTTTTCAATTCAATCAATAAGAAATTCGTTTTGAATCTTATATTATTAAATGTGTTATTAGGTAAGTACCACTTGTTAACGATTGATCAAAGTAATTTAATATTTAAATTTGACAATATACAAATAATATTAATCGAGAAAGTTAATTTTTTATTGTTTAACACTTCTCATAAATTTGTTATAATTTGGGTACTATCGACGTTCTTCAATCCAATCAATACAAAATTTGTTTTGAATATTTTATTATTACGTCTTGTTATTAGGTAAGCATGACTAAGTAACGATTAAAAAAAGTATTTTTTTATTTAAATTTAACGTTTTATAAATAATATTAATTGAGAAAGCATTTTTTTTATTTTGTTACACTTATCATATTTTAGCGATTATTATTATAAAATGTAAGTATTTGTGCAAGGTGTGTATATCTGAGATGAGTTATCGTTTAAACTTGCTAATAAAAAGTTGTCGGGCTCTTCGACAGCGCTCCTATTGAACCGAACCACTCTACTAAAACTGCTGATAAGGGTAAAACTTATCTCAAGTTTTAACGAATTATCCTGATATAAGAATATGCTAAATCTTATAAATATTTTTAGTGTTCGCCAATTTAATATTTTTACATTCGGTCAACAATTTATCTACACACTGTATAAATAACCATAAGAGTTTAAAGTATGTTCTTTTTAAATTCTGCGCGACCTTATTACCGGTTACCACGACCCGATAATTATTCCCTATTCCACCACTGCGCTCCTATTTTAGGGATGTTACCCTAATAAAGATTCGTGGGGCTAACGTTAATTATACCTACCATGTTGTGTTTATAAGTCGATTATGTATACCACAATCTCTGTGCTATTTTAAACCTTTAGTTTGGCTCTATAAATTCTATGGTATAACTTTTCAGTCGTACTTGCTGTGTGAGAAAAGTAAAAACAGAGTGAGCGCGACTGCGGTCTCCAAATTTTGCTGAGTTGCTATAAAACTAGGATAATTTAGTGAATTCCTCTTTGGAAAGGTGGTCTTTTCATACAACATGGCCGATAACGTGCAGATTTGATTCATGCAATTTGATTATACGAATATATGCTGGATGACCATCAGGAATACCAACGACAATACTGCTACTTTGAATAGAAGTAATCCGTCTGAGACAGGTACACTGAAGTTACAATCGACCTACTGAGAATCCTACCATGAATACCTTTTAAATCATCGAGTAGTATAAGGTCAGTGGCATGAGGTCGGTGGCATCCACTACTCCACCTATGACCTGGCTTGGACTACCTCTGCTACTTCACTCAAGCTTCTGGAACAATGCCAAAGACAAAGATACGAATAATGGATTCTTTTCTTCTATTTCTTTTGTTAGACGTTAAAGTATTGTTTGCGAATATGGAGTGATAGATAAATACGAGTCTTGTGGCGCAATAGCGGAAACGCTGGACTACGCTATTATAAAAATTCTGGGTTCGATTTTCGGCGAGACAGAAAATTAAATTGTGACTTCAAATTTCTCTTCTTGGTCTGGATGTGTATTGTATTTTGTCACTCGTAACCATGAGGCAGAGAATCCTAGCGTGCAGCTCTGAGTGTTAATCGGAACAAACTCTTTACGAAGGTGGATAAACATAATGAAGTTATATGTAGCAAAGATTTAGTTCGATAAGGCGCGCGCAATAGAAATAAAACGTTGAATGAATAACTCAATTTATATTGGTGAGTATAACTGAATGTATGCGAATTGGCTCAGCCTGCTCGCCGCAGATAACTTGGTGGCGGCTTGCGAGCTTCCAATAGTAATAAATCATCTTCGGGCTAGGCTAAAACGATGAGGGAATCAAATGTAGGTAATGGATTTAACATAACTGCGCTGAGTGCCCTGTGGAGTCTGTTTACGAATTTCTTCATTTCTATAAGTTATTTTTTTGATTATACAAATCTCGTATTATCCGTCCACAGCATGGCGAGAGACGTAGAAGTAGAACTCTTTAATTTGTCATGAATATATATACATGTCACCCTGAAAAAGTGGGCGAAAATTTTTTTTTTAAATAATTGGTATCACCCCTACGTCTAAAGTGGGGATGACTTTTTCTTTTCTACCTTATAACCTAAGGTGTCTTTGATAGGTCTTTCGATTTAGAAATTTGTTTGCGAATTATTCAAAATTCAAAAGTGCTAGTATGTCATAAGTATAAAAACTGATAATATATCACCCAATACGTAAGAGTAGCACGAAGTAAATCTTAATCCTACGGGCGTATTCCAATGTTCCTAAATATTGGTCCATAAAGCTCAACATTAAAATGGCATGTTTATTTGATCACATGAGTTTAAAGTAATTTTCTGGAGGATAGATAATTGTTCCTTTACAATTATTATTTTGAGAAAGAGCCAAAAGAATATGCTTAAAAAGAAATGTGAAAGAATCGTATCATTATAGCAATAACATTTCTATAATGATTTACTTTAAGTTTACTTCTTAAACAAAATGAGTTTTTAATTGAATAGATAAGTACCTAATTCACTTTTTTTTAATATTTTATATAACTTGCAATTTTTGTTTATTTGTTACCATATATGTTTGTTTAGATCAAATCTTGCAAACTGAATTATAATTACTTCTTGGTTTACTTCCGAAGATAATGCAACTTTATGACAAGTAGGACCTGGTACTTCACTTGAGGTTGCCTCCAGAAAAGGGATCTCCTTGTCGGTGAACAGCACAGTTACCATCTTATTAGCACTATGAAAACGTGTTTTTAGTTTTTCAAATTCAGAACTTATTATACGTTGCATATATATACAAGTTACCTACTCCTAGTACCTCTCGGAGACACTGCTTTGTTGGTTCGAAAATCCCTATTTAAAGTAAATAACATTCTGTTATGAACAATTGTAAACTTTTTAACGTTCCAGCTTTATTCGCAGTAACAGTAATATGTTCGTAATTAACTTTAAGTACTGAAGGTGAAGAGTACTTCACATCAAGTGGTTTCGTGTTCGGTAGCTCGTTATTTACTAAAAACAAATAAATATAAACAGCGGTTGGCCTTGTCACCAATATGAATGTGTTTTCGTATAAAAATATACGCAGAATTGTGATACAATACGTTCAATTACACACTAACAATTATAGTAAGTATGAAAAAAGGGGTTGCTTAAACTTTGGCTATTAAACACACTAATAATACATTACAAATCTGAGTCTGACATTCGTGATCTCGGCATCAAACACACGCTTTCGGCTCATTATACAATAGGGTTTAGTTAATGTTATAATAGTATAAAGTGCGGGTGGGTTTTGTCCATTTGCGAGGCTCATATTAAGATAAGTTTAATGGCGCATAAAGTATCCTCATTAGGATTATATAGATAGTTTGTCTTTTGCAACGTCTGTGGGGATATGTTTAGCTAATTAGTGACGAACACGTAACGTATATAGGTACATTTTAATAAAGCTACTCTGATGACACGCTTTATTTACTATGTAATGAATTTCCTTTACATAGATTTTTTAAAACAGATCTTTAAATAAGTAATAATGTGGTGAAAAATAATATGTTTTACTTAAATATTTCTTCGTGAACAAAGATGAACAAATTTGCTACAGTTCTTAAATCTAAAGTTGAAATATCTGTAATAACTTCGATGTTTTGCCATCTTAAAATTGGTGAATCCATTGTTAACTAGTTTTAGCATGAGGGTTGCAGAGATTAAGTTGGATGATACAGAGTGTAGTACAATAACGCCCTATCTCATATATTGATCAAGGTGCATAACGAGTAGGGAAACATGACCTGAACTTGAGAATGAAACGTCAAAATTGCGTAGCATCCGCGATGCTACATTGCTACAAGTGCTACGACGCGCTCTAACGCTACGATATCGTTCTAAAGACAGTTTACGGCAACAAAGCTGCTACGTAATGTGAGTGAGCTCATGCATCGCTTGCTGAATGTTTGAGCTCCACCCTCGACGTTAATGCTACGTTGCTTGTATCAAATGTAAACTCGAGCGGGTAATATAATCGCTGTTAAACCCTCGGTGCTGTTTAGACAGAATGTTATGGCTTTTAATGACTAGATAATTTCTTATAAGTGAAAAATATTTAAAAACAAAACTGTTGTGAAATACAATTTAAATAAATTCTTAGCTGCTGATTTCTATTCAACCGCTATCCATATTTAAGGATTAGTATTCATTTATATTTGGCATATGCGTTTTCTTCTAACGATGAATATAAAGTTTATAAACATTTCGACAACATGTTTACGAGCGCACCTTTCGTTAAACATTTGCATCACTACCGCATGCAGTAGTTGGCATGGTGTATGTCAATATTACCGCAGCTTCTGAGAAAACATTGCCTCAGGAAATATTGCGCTATACCAGAGAAAATACGTAGATATTCCAGAATAATTATAAAGAGCCGATAAAAGCATAACAGTGTTAAAATTTAATTACGGAATTAATACCAACAAATTGTTCGTGACTCCTAAACGAGTACTTAAATTTCTCCATACTACGTTATGTGGCTTGTTTTCAGAGCCCATACGTTTTATTTTTGTTCAGTACTAACTCTACTCAGAACTAAGTTGGGTACGAAAACTCAAACATCAAGTTGCTGTTTTGGTGTACAATTGGCAAAGTTTGCTTATTAAGTTTTACGTAAGTACGATGGTTGTACCTAATTCCACAATACTTTTGTAGGTGATAGAACTTTTGGCCATTATTTATATTTCATTGTATTTTATGTTTATTCGTTGTTCTAGCATATAATTATGCATGCAATATATTGTTACTTTGTTAGTTCATAGATTGAGTATTATATTAAAATGTTTGCCGCAGCAATAATATTAATTTACCAAAAGATTGTGTGGTAAATAATTTAAAAAGCGCCATTACCATTTAATTAGTTGATCTATTAGACAATATGATTCGGGCCGCTCGTCTAACTTAAATGCGGATAAAGGAAAACAAACCGAATGGCAATTGTCGGAAGTTCCGAGGCATCGAAATGCGAATATAACGTAGATAACAACCCGGACGTTTCGCGTGAGTCAAAACATTATTTAAAGTTGGAACCTTTACAGAAGTTTCACGTAGGATTGTTATAAATTTTAGATTTCTCCTTCTTCTTTCTTGTTAAACGTTTGATAAAAATAATACAATACATGAGAGCAGACTTAGTACTTAAATGGAAAATTATATCATTCAATCAACAAATCAATATTGAGGTGAAAGATTGTAAATAACAATTAAAAGGAACATTTCAGCAATAAAACCTCCCATCTATATCTTATCTTCATATTTATAAAATAAATAAGTGGCTATGAATTATGTACCTACATACATTTTTACTGGTCACATATATATTAACACGTAATATCTCGTACGGTTGTCCTGTAGGAGTGGATCAATCTTAAGGGGATGCTATCTCGATAGTTGACATGACAAAAAGTTATGTTAGCAAAATGCTCACCGTTTTCGACATTTTGACCTTTGTTTAACTTTTCAAAAATCGGACTCTAGCCGTGCTTTATATTGTTGAATCCACAAAAGACCATATAGATTTTTTTTCTGTAGAGAGTGTTTTCTTTGAGTGTACTTGTATTCTCAAATAGAAGTAGTACAAAATTATTGTGCATCGGTGTTTAAATTGTAAAAAAAATCCAGAGTAAATGGTACCTATAACAAACTGTTCTTTTAAAACGAAAATTTGAGAGTACATAAAAAAAATCTTAATATCTGGTCATTTGGAAAGTAATCAATAAAATGTAGGGTAAAGAAGTCAAAATTCCTGAAGAGTTAAACAAAAATCAAAATGACGAAAACGGTGACAATTTGACTAAGTTAATATATTTAACTTATAGAAGATCTATTCTCAAGCTACTCCCCCTTAATGTTGATCCACTCTTTACGGCACACTCTGTTTAATAACGTGAAGTCTGCATTACATATCACTTTATTATTTACGGTGTTAATTTATTCACGTAACCTACATATTGCGAGCAGTTCCTATTCCTAGTCACGAAGTTATACGACAGCGTGGAGGGTTCGTTCAAACTTGCAAATGAAAAGTTAATGCACAACTTTGTGACAGGCGCGATCGCTTGGTGCTGCTCGAATGAATCTCGACTTTATTATAAATCCATAAAACTTTAGTGACAGCATTAGGTACAGCAAAACTATTAATAATGATAAATTATAATGAAAGTTCAAATAATAATAGTAATTTCGTATAATTAAAAAAATATATAAAGCGACATGGCGCCATGTTCTCTTATAAACTATACAGAGTCACAACTTTCAATTTTTTTGAAGTTACAATTATTCACCCCGTAGAAAAGTCACTCTGTCTTCGAAACGAACGGATCCGGTTGCGTTAACGTGTATGAGGGCTTAACATTTACGAAGGGTTCACTGCGTAGGGAACGTGGAGTGTAATTTAAACGTATAACGTCAGTGTCAACTGAAAGTGTGTGAAGACGCAAAAACTGTTCACACGGCGTTCACACATGCATAATCCGTCATCGGTCCATCGTCGACCGCATACGTTAAAAAATCGCACCGCATAGTCGCCGTGTGAACGTGCACTTAAAATGAAAATATGAGTGTGGCCACGACCCATGCCACTGAGTCCAAATATCGGTGTATAAAATACATGTCTTTAGTAGAACTAGATAAGTTTTTTGGTTTGTAGGTATTTATTAGCTGGTTAGCATTAAACTAAATAAAGGTTTTTCAAAAGGTTTAGTAAGTTGCGTAACATTTTATATTTGCTTAAATGCGTGAGTAGTCTCATAAAATTCACATACTTATTCGTTAATGAATAAAATTGTTAAATATAAAATATATGTATAAAAATTAAAATCTTCAAACACTTTGAATATAAAATAGTAAGGACGGAAACTTATGCCAAGTAAGCGCACATACGAACTACGTGCTAGTAAAATTTATGTTGAGAATGAACACTCTTCGTACTCGTTAAAACTTCCTTAACGTTTTGAAAGAGAATAATCTATTTCTTACCAGCTTTGAAAGCGATCGTAAATAACAAACACATTTTAATTGGGACTACGATTCTTTTCCTTAATAAGACATAATTTTTATGAAGTTTCATTTATTCCTGTTTACCTTTATTGCCGTTGCTTTTGCTTTTTGTATGTTTCTTTTTAATTATAATTCATTATTTATCATCATGGTATGTTGTAATTAATGTTGCTCGCGGTAGCTATTTCACTATGGCAGCCGTCATTAATAATTCGAATTAAGAGAAGGTAACCCCTCCAACACAGACGACGGCCGACCGGTCAGCGCGTGAGGGAGCGTGATGTTTTCGAAGGGCAATCGATCATGAGATTTCGCCCTCTTCTTAATAATATTGCTGACGATGTTTACTCATCGATATGTAATATTTAATCTATTACGAAGATACGGCTCAGTCATATATTAATGAGCTACACTTATAAACCATTAAATCGATGCATTACTTAGTATGGGTACCTACTCATAGTGACAGAAAAAATGTGAAAAAACAAAGTAAAATTTGACGCAATTAAATAATCCAATGTTTACATATAATTACATATACGACTTTAAGTTGATTATTATGTATATAGCATTAAACATAATTCATGTAATTTCGGAAATGATTTGGATTCACAATTACACATACAAATTAATTACAAATACTATGGTTCATAAAACACATTGTGTGACAGGTAGCTGGTGGGTCAAAAAAGGTTATTACTTACCCTCCAACATAGGCTGAAGCTCGGTTATATAACCATAGAAGCGAGAACAAAACTGTTACCAGGTACATAAATAATTTAACCCATCTATTTTCAAAATATAATTTAGTCACGTCTCTTTACAAAGTTACTACTTGAATATTGTATTGTCGAAACGTCGTTAGACATATTCGATTTAAAGAGCGCTTATGAAGTTAATTTATTCCGCAGAATATAACGATGTAACCTCATTAGGGTTATATCGGTTACGTCTTTCGCAAGCGCTGGTGGAATAAATCGCGTTAATTTAGGGAACGGCGACAGTTACTGCCAATTTCTGCGCAGCGAATATACGTCTGTTACAATTGTGCCTACGACACATATTATTTTATTATTATTGCTTGGTTTTAATTAACAGCACGCCTGATAGTCGATTGTAGTTTGTAATTTTTGTAGAGTGTTAGTACAGTTGTTCAAGAAGAAATGTATGTAGCTTAACGTTATTGTTTTGAAAGGAGATTCGAGCCAAAGTGAGGCTTTACGTTACTAATTAATGAGCTGCAATGAGAAACTGAGCGCTGGTGCTGTACTAGTAATTAACTCAATGGAACAACCTCTGTTGCTCGATTAACATTTGAATTGTACTGAAGTACTTAATTGAATGTAATTTTCGAAAGATATCGTCATCGGTGACGTACGCAGTTTAATATGCGTAGTTCGTGTAAAAATTTGCTTACTTAACAATTCATCAAAATGTTTATTTATCGTTAATTTATTTTCTAAAGCAGTTAGCGTTGATTATTATGAGTGCCGATGTTTGTACATTAGATGTTTTACTTTATATGTCCACCATAAGGTCCAGATTTCAATCGTAGAAATCCCAACACTCTGAGGCGCTTATCTATAGATTGATACAATATTGAGAGAGGTATATTACGGCTCGGGACTTGTGTAACGATGGTCGTTATCCGACGCGAATTAAAACTTTTAACATTCAGTGTTTCCACTTCCACTTTTTCTAGTTACTTTTCTATTAAACTTTGTTTTCGTGAGCTACGGGTGCGGGACGAGGCGGTCTTGAGATTTATCTACGCGATACCGTTCTGTTTGGGCGAGGGAAAATTCAATTTGGTTTTTACCTGGGGGTGGGTCCTGCATCGTTCAATCCCTAAATCCTTTACTAAAATTAAATGTATAACGGTACCTTCCAGAAACACTGTGAAAAACTGAAGCCTATTCAAGTCTTAGGATGAAATGAGGTTGAAAGTTGGAGGTATTTGTTCATTACATTGAGCAACTTTGATCTAACGGAAATATTTTTAATTTTTTATATAGTAGTGTACGTTTATTAGGTTTTTGTTAAGCTGAATACCGATTCAGTTTAGCTACAATATCAGAAAACTATTGTCATAGGCTTTAATAAATTTAAGAATTTATTACATCACGAACCGCCTTTGGAGAAGCTTTAGATAAGGAAGTATAGGCTGCCTTTTGATCAGATAAAAATACATAAAGAGAGGGCCCATAGTATACCGAATTTATATTCTTGCGCCAATTTAAGGCTTTTATGGTTAATATCATAAATGGAATTCTGAAAGTGAATAATTGGATTTTTAACCTTAACGTGTAAGAGAAGAAAACGTCAGGTGCATGGTTTTCATACAAATATTAATTACTAGAATTTTAAATAATAATAACAAATAAACGCTAACACACTCATACCACCGCAGTAGGATTTACCTGTGTCGCGGGTGGCATGGACAACACAAATAACACGTCACTGACACCATGACCCGAGAACTTACATATATATATCTGTCACATAAATATCTGTCCCGGCCGGGAATCAAACCCAGGACCCCTCGCTTCGCAGACAGGGTCACTACCAACTAGGCTACGGGGCCGTGACCTTTTGACAGTTAGTATGCAACTGAATTTACTTTATTCTTTATTCTCAGAGTAATCCGAAAATAATTACTCATAATAAAAAATAATTACCCATAATTACAGATTGATGAAACAGCCGTAACTTTTTTTCTTCAATTTCATAAAAAGGTACTACTCTGTCATAT